>JASAND010007338.1:0-17645 GCA_030248195.1 Trissonchulus latispiculum | reverse complement strand
AACCAAGCCAAGCCAGGCCAAGCTCAATACTAGCCCACACCCTCCCTCCCAGTTTAGTGCGAAGATGTACTTTGTTCAAAAATGCTGTATTCAAAAAATATTCAAGTCGGTAAAACAATGCAAAAGGGTCGCATCGTGAAAGTACGTGATTTAATACATTATCTTTAACAAGTTATCCGTAGCATATCTGCCCTGAGTGCAGAAACAAAAATGGAAAATTGTAGAAATAGCAACTCATTGTTTTGAATATGATTGCTAAGTCATCTAAAAGTTCAAATATACAGGTGTGCAAATGCAGACAGTTTCTTGGAACATTGTTTAGAGAGGCTTGGACCTGTTGTATGCCCAATGACGTAGGTTTTAGAGAACGTTTATTGAATGCAAATAAACTAGAAAGTAAATAGCGGAATGAATAACGTGAATAAAACGTTAATCAGCAATAACGTAGTCTCTATTGAAAAAAACAGTAAAGTACCTTCATTCATTTATGTCATAATAGCAAAATAGTCTAGAAGTTTCGAGAAAGTTGTTCAAAAGTTCCGAAAGGAAAAAGGTTATAAGGAATGTTCTCGAAGTTTCGTTAGCCTTCTCGTGTTTGCGAGGCACTCGACACCTCCACACCATACCCGACCTTCACCGTAAAGCGAACAGCGGGGGACGGCCTATCCCTTTGTCGACAGATCAGATCGACGAGGCAGTTGAACATCCAGTTCCATCGTAGAATGGGCTGTAGCAGCTGGAACATTCATCTTCATCAAGGATCTGTGGTACGTTTCGAACCAACAATCGAGACTTCGCCGGTGCCAAATCTGCAGAACGGGTAAAGACGAAGATGTCTTCACCCGATTCTATATTAGTTTAGCGAGATGTGTCGTGGTAGTGCAGACCAAGCTATAGAACTTAGAAAAAACGGAATTTATGTCCACATTGGAGTATATAGAACATGTTGAAGTGATCCAATATTTTTGCGTGAAGTTGGTAAGAAAAGTTAAAAAAATATCTTCTATTGCTCAAAACGGTAGTGTGCTGTCACTTTACTGATGAAAAGTACTTTATTTTGAATTATAATTTCTGCGGAGTTGATCATGAGGCTTCTTTTATATGGCTTCTTTTATATTAATGTTTTTATTGTATAGTGAGATTTTGTTTTACGCATATTATGTACCTACTTTGCAAGTATCGACGTTAGTTTTCGCATGTCCGAGTTATTAAGACATAAGTCATAAGATAGGAACTTAAATAGATGAGAAAGAAGCAGAAAGTCATGTACCACCGAAGCTCCGAAAAATTCGGACCTCCGGTGGGACTCGAACCCACGACATTTTGCGCACTAGGCAAACGCTCTGCCGACTGAGCTACGGAGGCACAGTCTCATCAAGCTTTGTCGGAATTCGTGTACCAATGTACATGTACTTGTACATGTACAAGATACATGACACTTAAATGTGTTTAATATTGAGTGAAGTTTTTTAAAATTCCAATGTGGTTTATTGGATAAATGGGTGAAGCGGCGTAATCTGATTGCTTCAGAGAAGTCCCGCCTCAAGCTCCTGCTAACCATTTGCTAACCACATTTGGTGCAAGGAAGTTACTGCTAATCAAATGGAAATGGATAGCAAAGTTTTGGTTAACCATTTGGTTAACAAATAAACATATGGTTAGCAAATGGCATTTTGATACAAGCGGCCGTTAGACAAAAAAGACTTTAAAGATCACACTAATTCTTTAAATTCATATTTAAAACGTTTACTTTCTGAACATGTCAGATTTGATGATCAATGGATTTGATCTCCTACTGACTGCTTGTTTTGGATGAGATGCAATACTATGCGCCCAACTGCTCGATTGACAGATAATGTGGACAGGCTTTATTATAGTTGTGCTTTCAGGTAAACCCGCTAATTATGTTCAAAAGAACAAAATTTATGTTTAGTCAGTAAATTCCAAATCCTAAAAATTCAATTAGTTATGTAATTAGAGCCATACTTGTATTATAGTAGTAGCAAGTTTGAAATTTCTTAACCAATGACTGATACCTTACCTACGGATACGACAAATAATTGAAATGACATTTTGTCAATGATTTGTACTTTGCAGGATGCTTAACAAAGATCCATGGTTTCATTCCATTTGGTCGTATTAATTTCACAAACGCCAGCTCCCATTGCGAAGAGTGCTGGAATGGAACCGTTTATCCGTTTATGGGTTGTGCGGTACCTATATAAGTCTATAGCTTCTACCCAGTATTAAGTTGAACATTAACTAGTTAGTATTTGTTATCAGTATTTAACTGCTGTAAAACAAAATACCGTAGCACAATATCAACTGCGAATGCACTGTGTAGGTTAACTTAAGGTTCGGCTTTGGCACCAAATTAGCGAACCTACAAACAGTAGCGTGCTATATATATATATATATATATATATATATATATATATATATATATATATATATATATATATATATATATATATATATATATATATATAACTTGTTACAAAAGCTTACAGCAAAACTGTTGCACACAAATTAAACTTTGTTTAAGTTTTATGGATGCATAGAACGTTGAACAGTACATATGTCTCACCTTTTGTGGATGTCTGTATTTACATTTCCCTTTAGTTCTTAGCTTTGAGACTTTCCTTAGTTTTCGTTTGGTAGGATTGAGTTAGTACAATCTGGGATTGTATTGGGATCGGGTCATCCGCGAATTTTAAGATTTAACCAAACCTACTAGAAATGTAAACAAAATCCAAAAATCAAGAATTGAAGCTTTCTTTGTGCCAACAATCAAATCAGCATTAAACACCAAAGCATAGAAGAATTGGTATACAAGTGGCACACCGCGTTCAGCTGTTACTTCAGATTTTGCGGACTTCTATGTGGACAATTTCAGCACTTTCAAAAAAGACGCAAATTTGGTGCTCAAGCTGCCCGACCAAACGCCAATTAACATTGCCAATGTTATGTAATAGGTCATTCTGAAACATTTGCTTCCCCATAGCTACATAACTTCTTTTGAAGAGAGCAATGCTTTATAGACTCCTCTTATAAAGTAGGTTAATCTGATATATAAGCCAGTGGTAATTATCCTTATTATCGCTGCTGATTTAGATTTCGAAGTAAGAAAATTTTTCAAATCTTAAGCAAAACCCATCATAGCCCGTTGCGTAAGGAAGAAGAGTGCTGCAAATTAAAAACATGTTGCTCTGCATTATAGACTTTATTCTATTATGCAGAATTGAATTAAGGATCTTTAATGGTGTAAACGGTTTTTAGGAAATGTGCCCGCACGCTGTCAAAGCAGGAATTTCCAATAGACTATGCGACTGTGCCTCCAAAATGCCACTAACAAATACAACAAACCCAAGTAATTGATCAGTGGTTTATAACTATTATTCCGCCGGAGGCATCTTTGCAATGACTCAACCCTGTTTCCTGCGTAGTGTCCGTAATACTCAAACTATAATACTCTATCCTTAACAAATATTACCGTGACGACTTTTTTCGGTGGGGAGACGGGGAGCGTGGAACAAAATTTAAAACAACTACTTTCATCATATGTTTAAGGATCAAATTTAGTATAAAGCAAGGCTAGCTTACGTGTATATAGTATATACTATTTTGTTATTTAGTTATATGCTTAACCCGGAACCCGAAACCCACTACCAACTCTGCCAGTGGGTTTTCAACCGGGGTGCGGGAATCTCGTCGGCAATTCGGCGACGTTCCTTAGCTGTAACTAGAGTCTAACAGAGTCTAATAGGAATAGGGAGCGTGAGACAATCAACCCTTCCTAGTCATAGCAACAGTACATAATATAAGAGTGTGCCACTAGACACACTCTACGTTATCAGAGCAAAAACTATGCTCTGCACGCTAACGGCCCACCCTCCCGCAAATCAGACCCTAGTGACCCCCCCGCAAATCAGTACCTAGTCGAAACGGGGGTACGCTCACTCGCTCTATGTTTGTGTGCTTAAGCTCGAAAACACAAGCAGTGCGTGCGCGAATTTTGTGCCTGCTCCGAGCTTTAGAACATAAACATATCAAAATTCTTTGAAGTGATGGGTCTAAAATTTGCGGGGGGGGGGGTGGGCCGTTAGCGAGCAGAGCATAGTTTTTGCTCTGATAACATAGAGTGTTACTAGTGGCACACTCTGATATATATTATGTAATCTTGGTCATAGTAGATTATTCTTACGAAATGCTGGACGCATTAAGGTGACTAATCCTGCATGTAATTTGTAAGCTTGTCATGAGGGAAGCGATTAGCCAGTGAGCTGCTTGTTATTTCAAACGTTAACACCCGTAAGCGGCTACTACCCAGGAAATTTCAACTTTAGCGTATCAAGCATCTTGTAAGCTTAAGGGGGGTCGCTTTGGGTCAATATCGATAGACACGGATTTCGGTCATTTTCACACACAATATAGGTACATATGTTCTCAAAAACAAGACAAAACAGTAGAGTTCGAAATCAAACTGTGGCAGAGATATACAGCTATAAAGTTGGAAAACTTGAAAATCACTGTGATTTGTCCTCCAAGATCATGTTGAGACAGAACGGCAGCGAAATTTGGGTCAACTAATATGGCTATTTAATTCTATGGGTTGGCTAATATTTTAACACTAAAACGACTCCTGGATATCCAGCCAGTCGTTCACAGTACATTCTTCAATTGTGAACTGAGCCTTTTTCATTTAACTGTGCCCTGAAAGTTTAACTTGCTCTAACTTTCAGATACTACATTTCTGACATATAGTTCTATTAGAAAAGTTGTTCAGCTCGTCAGTAGCTATCGAATGATACACAATTTGTCTATATTTTGGGAATTTCAAAAATTGACTTTTGTGACCTATAAGAAATCAAAGGAGCCGACACAACAGTTCTACAGTTCTACAGTTCTACACAAAAGTTCTACCTTGAAGCATTTGCCTTTACCATAATGTCTGGCAGGCATTGAGAGTTTTATGTGCCAATTTTGGTGACTTTCGAGTGGGTAACGAGTGAAAAATTATTAAAAGAACGTGAAAATTGAGAAAAATGATGATTTTTGGCAAAATTAGCAGATCTTGTGGCAAGTTTATTGAGAGCACTACAAACGGTAGAAATTTGCAACTGCTGTCATTAGAATTCTGTGTATGCGTAGAGTGCAACTATCTATAAGCGATTTCTGTAGCTTTTGCCAATCGTGCAGGAGAGGCGAAAATGTTTTGCCGGTCCAGTTTTTCGTGGTACAAAAAGCACCAATTTTCCGAAACCTTGACTGAAAAATCGCCAAAAATCCGACACTCAACAGAATTGTACCAGAATGGTTATTTGCACTCTCTGGTATGTCCTAGACATGTACAACAAGGTTGCAGCGCTGTATCTTGGATACAGCGAAAAATTTTTCTGTCACAAACTTTTAAACCTAACTTTTTCATTTGCCTACGTTTGTCATGTCAAGTCAAGGTCACATGTCAAGTAACTTGTGTCATGTCACCTGCACATGCAGGTGCACAAAATAAGGTGCACATGCAGGTCACATGCACATGTCAAGGTCACCTTTGAAGGGCTCTACAGAACGATTGAAGCAATATTATGCAAAACGCACCTGGCTTGTTTTGAGGACCCGTTAGGACTACAAAATATGTGAAAATGAGCAAAATCGGAGATGGTCGAAACATCGGCCAAAAAGCGACCCCCCCCTCCTTAATCTACTAGTATGGGTTAAATGTCTCACCCTTTCTATTATAGAGTCCTGATTGTAGTGATGAGCCGACATGAGAAAGTATTCACTTATTCTGTGCTTTTTGCTTTTAGCCTGCAACTTGACTTACTATCCGAACTGTAATCCCAACTCCTGCGTTAGAGAGGGTGCCTCATGGTCCTATTACGATTTCCGGAAACCGCTGAAATCCTACACAGATTGCCATCCAGATGGTGTCCGGAAAAGTCACCTGTTTGCCAGATGTGAAAATAAGGTTGACGTTAAAACGGGTTGTTACTCTCCGTGTGGCGTCACCTACATAGATCAAACCACAGACTGTTTGAGGAACTGTATTCCCAAAAATCCGATTCTAAAATTTCGGTCCGGAAACTATTTCTACTTTTCCCACCAGGGAACCTGCCCAATGCCACAAAAATTGTTCCATTTTCACCCTTGCGATGATTGCTGCAACTATACCGCTTGGTCAACTTTTACGCACTGCTCCTGTGCCACAGGAAGGAAGGTGCGCTCTCGAGATGCCTACAAAAATCCCAAGGTTTGTAATAAACTCGAGGAAACTAAACAGTGTGACGTTAATGTATACTGCTTCAACTGTAGCTATGCCGCATGGTCGCAATGGGAATCCTGCCAATGCAACAACAGCGATATCTACACTAAGGTTAGAAGACGTACCGTATCTGGTGACTCGGGTTGCAGCGATACCGATAAAGTAAGACAAGAAGTTGAATGTTACGGTATGAGCAACTGTACATTCAATGCTTCAACTACAACCACTATAACTACTACGTTCAACACTATAACGACCGAATGGGTCTATATTAACACTACTGAGTCAGAGGTGTGGTCTACCGAAACCGAAACTACCGCAGTCTCAGACAGTACCGTTTCCACAAAAGCAAAACCGAAGACTAGCAGCAATTCACGAAGACCGAAGCATTCCACGGTTCCCAAGTTCAGGACCACCACAATGTCGAGAAAGTACCGTTCTACTGTTGCTACAGAAAGTCTACAAACGGCTACAACTGCAAACCCGCAAGCAACAACAACAACAACAACAACAACAACAACAGCCGCAACAATGAAAGAATCGGCAGCAAAAACCGCTGGAGACAATTCAAAAGGCAAGCGAATTGCAGCGGCCCTGACAGTAACTGCAGTCCTGCTGGTGCTGTGCGCCGCTTTGGTAGTTGCCGTGATGTGTTGGCGACGACGAAAACCGCAACCACCAATGGGGAAAAGAGTCATCAGTCCGAAACTGCGACGATTCTCAACCGGAAAGGCACCCGGAAAGGGAAAAGTGCCGAGAAAAGTAATCAAGGCTCCAAAATCGGAAAAGATTTCACCAGCCCAAACCCACTCCAGTCAAACTACGACCACCGAGAAAACATTCGGAGGCTCGAAAAAGGCGGATTCGATGGCGCTGGAAAGAGAATCCGATCGATTGAAATTGCTAAAACAAATCACAGCGTCCATGAAGGAAAAGAATTTAAGGGGATTGTAATTCTAAAGAAAAAAGAAATAATTACGTAGAGAAACCAAAGATACTAAACCTTGAGATGATTTTTATTTTATACATACTTGTTTGCCTGTTCTGCAATAGATCGGATACTTACTATTTAAGATAAACTTATTATTTTGAAACTGATTAATAGCAGTAATGGCAATGGAATGTTAACGGTTTTGCTAAATTTAATAACGATATTATTTACGCCTATGATAACGATTCCAGTGATATTCTGTAATAGTTAAAATTTAGTTATGCATCCGCACAATTATTATTTTGCTATCAAGTGAGTGACATTAAGTTGATTTGAACAGAGCTGTAGTTACTCCACAATAGAGGCCTGCATTACGGCCCTCGGCCCGGGCCGGGCGGGCCGTCGACCAATGTTCACGGGCCGGGCCGCGGTCTGACATTCCGGCCCGCCGTCAGTTTTTGCCAGATGTTACTATAAGATAGTAACTCATATTATTAGCTTATACATGGTTTTGTGTTTCCGGAATATGTTTTGTTCACACTGAGACTGGTTTTCAGCGGTTAATTTTTGCATTTTAATTTTATGACTGTGTACGATACAGTAGGTGACACATCATTAATATTAATCCTAACTAATAAAAAATAATTAATTAAATCCTCACTTCATCAGTGTCATTTTTGCGCTTACAAGATTAGAATATAACTGTGAATTAGGATAATACAAGGTATTAGGAACAGTGTAAGTATTGTAGGGAATATGTAACAAAGTGGCTGAAATCCAGGGGCTCAAAATTCGTTGTTACACAGAGAGGCAGACAGCGAGAAGATGCTGGGATCTACTCTTAGGTCTAAGGATCAAGCTAGCCTAGTGTGGGTCTAACCTAATCCAGACGGTCCGCCTGTTGGGTACGTGAGTTCACTAGTGCCTCAGGGGAAGTAGTTGTCAAGGGGACAGTCACGATGCTTAACTGCCACCCACGGATCGGTACCAGGGGTTACTGCGCAAACGAATAGAACCTTAAAGTCGGAACAACCGTCACACTCAAAAATGCAAGACCAACGCTCCGTATGAGGGCTTCCTTCAGGCTCGCTATCAACAGTCCAAGCTTCAATCTCAGCGCGATCCCACGGCTGAAAACAGTTGCAATAGAATGTGACCTCCGAATGCTCAGGCTCAACTAGAGAACTACCTTCGTGAACTAGGAAAAGTATGCTAAAACTGTACTGGTTGTGGCACTCAGGACACTGATGAAATGGCAGATTCAGTTGGTTCTCAGGCTCACTGATATCACTAAGATTTCCTTCGTCGTCAGCGTCACCGTAGACAAACTCAATGGGCTCCAGACTGATCTATTTTCCAGATATCGTCGACTCAGCGGTTTCCTATCCAATCTAATACCAACTACAGCGACTTAAGCTCTGATCCTAATTAACTATGTACTATGCCAAATTACCTTAATATCAAACAGTACAAACACACAAGATCAAGTACACTACAAATCTGTTGCAAGAACTGATACAAAAGGAATCCGTTCACCGCCTAACAACTAAACCCGAAGCTATGATCAGTTACAGGTCCCTACTCAGAAATCTTAGCAAAAGAGGAACTAGAGCTGAAACCTAATAAAATTTTGGTTAGATTAATATTTTAGCCTACTGGTTGCCACACACACACACGCACACAAGCACACTCACCTAAACAGTACTCGTTACTCTCAGACTGCGAAATGATTCGCAGTCACACAATGATTTGATTTTTGGGGTCGATGGGGGGAAGTTCCCTATATGCTCCCTATATGTACCTGAAAAGTGTGCACAAGTCCACCCGTTCCCGGTCACGAATAGTTACCACCAATACGCACCAGCAGAAAACCAATAACTATTCTATCCTCTGCTAAGAGGACAACCCGAAAACTTTTAAATTTGTTTTAAAACTTAAAGAGAGAGAATTTGAGCAGATTTGGTAGAACAGGCAAAAACAAAGCAGATCAAAGAGCAGAAACTTCCAGACAAAAGATAGCAGACATTTTTGACAGGTAAACAGTTGAAAGTCAACGATTTTGGCAAGGATCTTCGAATTCATCAATAGGACCAGCTTAACATCCAACCCAGACTCCAATCCCAGATATGACAGTCCTAAAGTTCTCACTGTGTGTCCCTAAGCCGGAGAATGGCTCTCAGCAAGGATTCTAAGACTCAGAGAAGGCTCAGCAAACTGACGTTTGGCAGCTGAATTCCGAGAGATCCGGACAGAGCAGCACAGGCGAGGCGGTCAGAGACAGAAGCGAAGGTCCAGGGGTGATCCGGAACGGCGTCACTCACACTGGCAAATCAAGCAGAAACCAAAGGCCACGGCACAGGCTGATATCCGGGCAAGAACCGAGCGAGATCCACAGGATCAGGACAGCTGGCAACGAGAGACAGAACAGCGAGGATCAGAGCAGAGCTGGACAGGTCCAAAACGAGACCTGCGCTAGAACTGAATCAAATGGGTTAAAACCTTGTCGGTTTTAACCCGGATTCGGCAGTATTAACTGGATTTCAGAGAATTGACAAAATTGCATGTTTTCAGAATCAGAAATAGGAAAAAGAAAGTGGTTGCTAGAATTTTTCGAACAAAACTAAATAGGATTTACAAGTTATAAAATTGTCACAGACATCAGGGTGAAAGTAACTTCGAAAACCTGGAAGAAACGATCAGAAAGCTAGTCGAAAGTGAGTTTTTCGAGTGATTTTTGAAGGAATTCTGTAGAGGGGATTTCCGTCAGAAATCCCCCACCAATGACGTATCCTAGATTTCCTTCCCAGGAAATCTAGGGAAATCCAGCTAATATCTGCTGATATTAGCACACAAACATGAAAGCAGAAATAAACTAGTGTCAATAATCTAGGGCGGCGAGAGCCCGAATTTAACGAGGTATTTTCGAATAAGGGACTCGAAGTCCGATTAGGTATTTTAGAACTCGCACTTACAAATATTATAGAAAATCCTAGAGGGAAAGGGACAGCTCAGCCTAGAGGGAAGATTTAGAAATAGGCTTCTGAAGCCAACCCATTTTAGGTGAACCATTCCCCCCAGTGGTACCCACAATCCCAACCTAGGGTTCCAAAAAGTGGACAAATTTTTCGAGGAAGGTATCCTAGAAGGGGAGAGGCGAAGCCTCTCCCAACGGAACATCTCAAGGGGTGTCTGTGATTTTCCCCCCAGAACCTCAGACTCGAAAGCGGCCATTCGCTAGTACCCCAGAATCACAGACTGACTGGAAACGGCAAATTTTGGTCTCACGTTAACTTTTGCCTCGTGTCTTTTGCAATCATCTTCCGATGATTGGCTGCTTTCATGATCGCGTTTTGTCATTGGCTAGTTTGAAGAGGAAGACCCAGCCTCCTTCTTTTGAATTTGCACCTGAGCTGTTTGTCATCTTAGTTACATAACTTTTAGGGCCCAGAGGCCGTTTCTCGAGTGGCCCAGAGTATCCTAAAACCCTGGGCCTTTATTTCATTTTTGTTTCAAGTACCTTTGTCCTGAAGTTGTTTCTAAAGACGTGAAGTTTGTTTGCCAAGCAGATTGAGAATCCAAAGGTAGACCGACAGGCAGGCGAAGAAACAAGGAAGAGGAAGAAGGAAAAATCGTAATAACGGACAGGGGGCCTGGAGGCCCAAGATGAAATAAAGCAATACCTAAGCTAAATGAATTTCTACCTAGTTTAAAACTTAGCTAGAGTCCTAATATATCATGTATGTTAATATTAATTGCTAACTTCTCTATTTCTTTCCTTTTTTAGGGGTGACTTGTGTATTAATTTCAGAGGGGTTCCCCTCTGTCTAGCCTATGTGCGTTACTTCTTAGTGAGTGAGAACTAAGATTGCACCTGTGACGGGAGAAGCAGAGAACCTCACACACGCATACACACGCTCATAGACACTCAGGCTGGACATTGTACATTCACACAACTCATCAGAATGGACCTGTGACTAAACCCCATATACTTGATACTGCAAAATTATTAAAGGGGTTGAAAATTAACTGATCTCAGCCTCAATTAACGGTGAACGGATTTGCATCACGAAAGGTTAATAAAAAATTACAATTATTATTATAAAGCCACAAATTATTGACAACTGATAAGACAAACTACATACCCATAATATTTTTTTGAATTTTTCGTGCCTTTTTAGTGTCAATTGCAAAAAGAAGGCGAAACTGTACAATTTCTGTCCACATAAGTACAAATCCTGCCGTATAATTTACAATTAATGATTAAATACAGTCCGTACGTAAGCAAAAGCAAACAAACACTAATAATCATGATTCCACAACTAAAAGATGTAAACTTAGCTACTTACAATCCAAAAGATTACATCGTTATTGTCTGTGTGCGGTCTTTTTCCCAAGGGTGTAATTTTCAGTTGCGAGATTTGTGGGGCTTCATGGAACTAGAGACCTGCTTGTTAAGCTGTTTGAAAATAGGGACTCTTGTCCACACAAGTTGAAGCGGACCCAGCCAGCCACAGCTCGTGCAGACTTTATTCGTTCTAAAAGACGACTTCACAACTCTGCTCCCAGTATAGCTTTTGATTTAAGGGGGGGCTTCCATTATCGGGATTATTGATGTAAAATTTGGACCGATTGCTCAATTTTAAAGAAATCCCAGCTGAAGTTACTTTGGTTGGCGGTGCATGTTTTGACAAAATTTCAGTAACTGAGACCATCTGCTTGGCTAGCTACCATTATGGCTTAAAAAATCGAAAGTTTATTAAAGCCCCAAACGATTAATTTGAATGCACTATGTGAAAGAGCATAAAAAGAGCTTTACAACGATGTGCATATCACTTCTGCAAGTGGTTTCTATCAAAAGTTACAGGCGGTTGAATAATTGACAAATTTACGTTGACCATTCTCATTTCGTTTAGCAAAGTAAAAACTAACAGTTCGAAAATGAATTCTAAAGGATGTTTCATGATGCTTTTGTGTTAGATTTGTTTATTATTTTATAACATGCACTACGCAACTTATTAAAATCATAATATATGTGCAAAACAAAAGCAATTAGAGCGAAATTTTCCAATTTAACTTTCTCATAAATGCTTCGACCAAAGTTGCTCAAATTTTGCATGTACGTTTATTAAAGAGGTACGCAGGGACACTTTTTTAATTTTTTGTTTAAACCTTAAATACCCTGAGATATCGACTTCTAAAGTTTTTGAACATTTATAAAATACTCAAAATTGCACAAATCAAAAAAATGAAAAAAGTGCCCCTGCGTTAGGTCCGTTTATAGATTTGTGCAAAATTTGAGCTACTTTTATTTAGCCGTTAATGAGTGACACCATTTTGAAAATTTGAAATTATCCCTCTTGTGTAAGTTGCAAGCGAAGCAATAAATTTTTCAAACCCAGCAAATTACTAAAGTCTGACCAAAAAATCTTGGAACCGAACAGTCAGCACCAGTCCTGAGTTATCCTTTGAAGGTAGCCTATATAAAGTATATATTTTTAAAATCCTCAGGAGGAGGAGATTCCGATAAACCCATCATATCCGGTCTATATCCGGTTACCGGATACTAAATCGATAAAAACGCTTCAGATTCGGAAGAAAAATGCTAATTAATTCATACTCTAGTATGTTAGTCCTTGGCTCAAAACATTTCCGAAAATCGGGTCACATCCGGTCCATGTCCGGTAACCGGATGCACAGGTCACAAAAACTGTACAGCAAGATGGGTAGGTCGTACAGTTTCGCTGATTGGATTTTTGGATTCCTCGGGTCGAAATTAGTCTGTATCCAAAATTTTGTCCGGTTTGGACCAAAATTGCGTGATCTATGGTCGTATCCGGTTCGCAAAAAACCGGAAAAAACCGTTTTTCCGGCCTGGTGCTCGCAATCGCGGATTAAAAATGTTCCCTTTTGGCGCAATGAATGTTTGGGAGGCTACCTTCATTTTACCGGTGTCAAAGCAATCGAATATCCGGTCCATTTCCGGTTCTGAGCTTTGAAGTTTGAGATTTCATAGGCTATTATCTCAGTATCCGGTTGGTCCGGAAGTCAAATTATTGTATTAAAATTATATTTGGTCTATCCCTAACCAACACCAACCTCAAATTACTTCATATCTGCTGTAAATTTTGAATGGCAGCGTTTTAAAAATGGTTCAAAAATAGGTTATATTGCATGCGACAAAGCTAAGCGTATGGGATCAAATCTCATGTCCGGTTTAACAATTAGACAAAACAAAAAAATCACCCATTTTTAAAACGCTGCCATTCAAAATTTACAGCAGATATGAAGTAATTTGAGGTTGGTGTTGGTTAGGGATAGACCAAATATAATTTTAATACAATAATTTGACTTCCGGACCAACCGGATACTGAGATAATAGCCCATGAAATCTCAAACTTCAAAGCTCAGAACCGGAAATGGACCGGCTATTCGATTGCTTTGACACCGGTAAAATGAAAGTAGCCTCCCAAACATTCATTGCGCCAAAATGGAACATTTTTAATCCGCGATTGCGAGCACCAGGCCGGAAAAACGGTTTTTTCCGGTTTTTTGCGAACCGGATACGACCATAGATCACGCAATTTTGGTCCAAACCGGACAAAATTTTGGATACAGACTAATTTCGACCCGAGGAATCCAAAAATCCAATCAGCGAAACTGTACGATCTACCCATTTTGCTGTACAGTTTTTGTGACCTGTGCATCCGGTTACCGGACATGGACCGGATGTGACCCGATTTTCGGAAATGTTTTGAGCCAAGGACTAACATACTAGAGTATGAATTAATTAGCATTTTTCTTCCGAATCTGAAGCGTTTTTATCGATTTAGTATCCGGTAACCGGATATAGACCGGATATGATGGGTTTATCGGAATCTCCTCCTCCTGAGGATTCTAAAAAATATATACTTTATATAGGCTAACTTCAAAGGATAACTCAGGACTGGTGCTGACTGTTCGGTTCCAAGATTTTTTGGTCAGACTTTAGTACTTAGCACCAGCTATCGTTGCTGAAAATTTGAAAGAGATTGGTTGAGAATTGAATGCAGGAGAGCCGGTCCCGGTAATGGAAGCGCCCCCTTAAGGAACCATACCACGAAATTCTTACATTTTCTGATAGCCCAGGACCGCATTAGCAAGAGCTTTTTATTGACCTCAATTTAAAGAATACAGCGCTTGCTCAGTACTCTTGTTGTTTTCGCTGACCACACACAATTCTTACAGCTCAAAACTCAATGCTCCCAGTGTAACTTTTGACCGGGGGCACCTAGAATGCTGATCTTGGTCTCGTTAGAAAGAGAATGTCATGAATAGTTGGAGCTTTTTTGTAGAGCCTTCAAAACACCATTTTCAGCTTATTAATTTTCCATTTTCGTTACAAATATACATATCCCCTTACAAATATCCATGTAATGTGTGTACGCTCAATACGCCACGTGTTAGACTACTTAGTCGGAGAACGTTGGGTGTGTTCGGCGTCCCCACTATTGGGGTATTTCTTATTGGAGGGTAGGTGTTTACTTCCTATTGGTTGGGGGGAATTCCCAAGCCCCGCCCCCCTGGAGTGTTCTCTCTAAAATTCCCCACAACACGTTGGTTGTCACTTTTCTGTCTTGCCGAATAGTCGGGTTTCCCCAACTATTCTTTGCGCTCCCCCCGCTGGCAACCCACTCCGCTCCTGCAGGTACGTTGGCCAGCTGGCCGTATTTACTCTGTGTAGTTACTGTGCGTGTGTGTTAGCTTAGTGTACCGGCCTTGCGCCTATATAATAATCTTTAATAAATATTCTTTGTATCTCGTTCCACTAGTGTAATGTGGGTGATAGTGTCCCCGCTATCACCCCCTTTCCAAGTCCCTTTCTGTCTTTAACTTTCGTTGCTTTTCCCTAAAATTCCCTAAAAACCCGCAAAATTCCCCTTAAATGTTAGGTTATTATATTCTTGGGAAGCCCGATAATTGTGTATTATTTTGTATGTAAAAACCCCTTTTAAATAATGTGCAGTGCTAACTTTATGCTGAATTTCCAAAAATCGTACAAAACCTTTAAGTTCCCTATTTCGTGAGCGTAAACTTAACATTGCAATTATTTTTGGCTTAGCAAAGATAGACCCTCCCGTCCCCAACGCATAACAAAATTCTCCTTTGACGCTTACGTCACCTTTTTTCAGTTGGGAGTTTTTCAATCTCGCGTACGGTCGGTTATCTAAGAGTTGGGGACCCACCCCTCGCATCCTACACCTAAACGTAAGTACTTTTTGTCTTTCTTTTTCTTAAAAATTATTTTAATCTCACCTCGGCTAATTCCCTTTTTAATTCCTAACTCATTTCGATTTTGTTTCCTTCTAACTCCTAACTCTCCCATCCGCTTCCCTTTCCTAATCCGCGGGGTTGCCCCCGTCCCCCCGGGTCTATTTTTACTAGCTAATTTCCCTTCCCCATTTTTATTGTTTCTCTCCCCTTTCCCCTATTGTTTGCTTGGTTTCCTCCCCCTTTTTTGTTTGTATCCCCTTTGTACCCTTCGTCGTGTCTGTTCTGCGGGTAGCCTGCTATACCTGTTTCCCCCCTCTGGGTAGCCCAGACGGGGTTTTGCTGCTCAACTATCCTTGTTTGCGCCACACTAAATTGTCCAGTTGTCTGTCCGAATATTAATTTAGTTTTTACTAATCTTACCTAACTAGTTTTGATCTCTTTATTTAGCTAGGTAGCGCTCTGGGAATAGCCCGGAGTCCGTCCCTAATTGAGTTTAAACTTTGTGTGCGTGTGTCCCCCATTTTGTCTAGCGCCCCGTTGGCGTCCCCCAAAAATCGTCTGTTCCCCCTTTTGGCGAGGTAAGTCGGTGGATAAGAGCCGCCTGGACTAAAGATCTCCACCCGCAGTCGTCGGTCAGCGTTCGTTGCGCTCAGTCTCTCTTGTAAAATTTGGTGTGTGAGCTCCGTGGATTAATTCCCTAGCTCTACCCAATATTTTACACTAGGTCTAATTAGGGTTAGTCTATGTAGCATACGTAGTCATTTATAGATCTATTATCTATTGGCGAGGCTTCCCCAGGACTGGCTCTCCCAAAGTCAGGTGTGTTATCCATTGTGGGCGCAATCCTAGTAGTGGCTTGCACTGTTTCTTCGGCATTCCCGCTACAGTATCTTTGATTTAACTTTAATGTTTTCACAAACTTGGAAAACCATATACCGTTTCCTAGAGAAACACAGTTTAAAAATCAAAGTTGGAGTTTCTGAAGCAAAGCTTTACTATGTAATTCTTTGCGTCTTCAGCGTAATTGTACGTTCTAAATTTCTTCTGAACCTCAACATCCTTTACTTCTAATTCTAATTCGTCTAATTATCTCATAAAAATGTGCTCACTGCTCATTACAAAAAATATCAATATTTAAATGTTGCCACTGTGACTTTTTAGCGAATTCTTAAAATTTGTAATAAAAATGAATATTTTGTCATGTGGATTTGTTCAATAAAAGATCATATTTGTATTTCAATCCAAATCGGCCGGCGTGCCAACCAATGAACGCGATTTAGGACACGACATGACCAAAAACGACGTCTTTGAACAATCTATCCGAGTAATAAGCGGCTTCCAAAATAACTTAAAAAAGGCTAAATATGTGATGAATAGTTTGGTTTCTTATGGAGTTCCGATCTTGGATTCTGCTGGAAACGAAATGGAGTCTATGGAATGAATGTGTTTTGATTGCCGTTGTACCTGTATTTTTAATTGTTGCCTTAGTTAAGACATGAATTAATTGGGGAAATTAATAGCAATGAAGTTTCAAGCTTAAGTTGGGTTGTTTCGGGCTGGCAGTTAATTTTTACTAATTATGCTGTTGCGGGACAGCTAGGTAGAGGCCCGTTGGGTGCCGCTCCCCAGGGGGATTGGCAGGTGTAGAACGACTGTCAATGATTAGTGCAGAGCACGGTCCACTCATTAATTTAAGTTAATTAAAGGGATTCTGCTATTATGGCCAAAACAACCCAACACGGTCAGAAAGAAGGCCAGTGTTCGCTCACTGTACGTCGAAAAGCAATCAAAGTTTATTATATTTGAATAGATTAAGACCTGTTCTTGCGATTTATAAAAGAAAACCAACCTATTCTATGGTTCGTTTCAATTTTACAAGCCATTTTCGAACTTCATATGGAGATTGCAAAGTTACTTTCAAGTTTCGACCATACCAGTGGTTTTCGCCTAATTCCTCGTTAATTAACATAATTAATTAGTATAATTTTTATATCCGTAAAACCAGCAAGCTTTGCTCTTTCAGAATATCCAAAGACAATTACCCTTTCTGTGGTTCGTTTTCATTTTACAAGTTGATTTACAAGCCACTTAATGGATTTTAAGTCGGCCTCCGGATTTGGTTAGTGACGGTGCTTCTAATTAAAGTTGCGTGTTAATTAACATTAATAATTAGGTTAAAACTTTTGTTAACTACCGGTTTAC
>JASAND010007337.1:0-15139 GCA_030248195.1 Trissonchulus latispiculum | reverse complement strand
AGCTGGAAACAAAGTGTCCTGGCAAGCTAGCAGAACTACGTTCCTGGTGATGGGGCTGGAGTGACAATTAAATTTCTTTACATTTTTATATGCTACCATGAGTACACAATGAGTGTGGCAGCTAACAAGCTGGTTGTTAGCTGTAGTTATGCTGTGCACGTTAGTGGCTGAGCCTTCACAAACTGCGAACCCAGCACACATTTGGTATACTTTCTAGCCGTATCTTTGCATGGTAAATCTCGAAAACCAACAACGACTCTGTACGTCTGAAGTTGTGGTTTCGAGCTTTTGAACGCAACGATTGCTGGCTAATTTGTTTGAAGTTAAAGTACACATTTGTGAAGGTGTCAGCCGTTAACATGCAGTCCATCTCTAACAGAAAGCCTTCCAGTTGTTACTCGCTTATATTATGTACTACTGATCACGGTTTTTTTGCGTAAAATACGGCGTATTTACGCAGTCGAGCTTAAAAATACGCAGTCAAAAACAAAAATACGCACCAAAATACGTAGCCGAAAGATTCGGTGGCAAGAATTTCAAGAGTGCTCTATATTAATTTCTTGAGACAATTTAACGTAGTTTGGGCACTGGCTTCTTCTGGGGGCTGTCGCCCCCCAGACCCCCCACTTTCTTCTTCGATTCTACATTGATCCTTCCGCCTGCAGTTTCTTCTAGGCACACGTATATACAATGCGTTGTTTTCGGTTTGACATTGTAAACTAAAATCTTATCTTTTCAAGGATACATTAACTCTATTTGTCTAACCAATTATTAGCTTTACTATTAAACTGCTCAAGGCAAGTAATTCAAAGTTTTATGAGCAAATTTAATTCATAATTTAAAATTTTCTTCAATTTCTGGAGGGCTGCGTCCCCCAGACCTCCTGCGTATCTATTTCGCATCAGCTATTCCTACTTTTACACCACGAGTTCAATCGGCACGCAACGTAAAATGAAGCTAAGACTCTTAACGTTGTTTAAAAACTCTTAAAAACGAATTAATTTGACACTAAATGCGTTTATAGCATTTATAACATTGAGAAGCGATTTTTGGAATTTTACGCAGTCGAAAATAAAAATACGCACTCGAAAACAAAAATACGCAAAATTTACGCAGGTCCGATTTTCAAAAACCCTGCTCCTGATATTACTTATATTATGTATATATATTATTTAAAGATATTACTAAATGTATATTATTTTCAGCAAATAATGAGAGCTGAATGTTCCGAGAGTAGATCGTGGGCAATGCAACTTTTATCCAGGGACCAGCTCCAGGTAAATATCATTGGCTATGCTCTAAATAGAATGCGCCATTGTGATGTACGTATAGCATTGCTTGCTTTTATGTATAGTCTGTTGTGTGTTTAACCAACCCGTAGATTATATACTCATTTCAGTGCCTGCACAATTTTAAACCCACTTTGACATGCATTCACATTTTTACTAATACGAAAATTTTCGTTTATTTATCTACATGTATGCGCGCATGTCTAGTGCCGATATAGTTATCTTTAGGTCAAACTGTGTGTCATACGTCATGCGAAATTTTCTCACCGTGGGCTATGTATGCATGTGTAGTTTCTTCGTTTTAAGTATCGCAGAAAAGTGCCGTGCAGGGCATATAATAGAATAGTCTTTCATGTTCAGTGCTGAGACTTCTCACGGTATGGCATAGTACGTACACCGAGCGTTGTGAAGTACTTATCTAAATTGCCAACATGTGCTCTACTTGAAGAATTTTTACATTTTTGAAATCAAAAATCTGGCATTTTTTTAGGGTTTTGACAGTGGGGCTTCGCCCCCCCCCCCTAGGCGGGGGAAGTGGGGGGGCTTCCGAAAAGTGGGGGGGGGGGGCGAGCCAAAAGTAAAATATACCGAAATTTTTAGCGAAAAATTAGCATTTTTAAGGTAAAAACGCAAAAAATCGCAGTTTTTAAGCTTAAAATGAGCTTATAAGTCCATAAATTAGCTAAAAATTGAGAAAATTTTTGATAATTTGACCCCCAAAACCTTATTTTTTGACACGATTGGGCGACCCCCAAAAAAGTGGGTGGGGGGCTTGCCGAAAAGTGGGGGGGGGGGCGAAAGTGGGGGGGGGGGGGCTCCGAAAAGTGGAGGGGGGAACCGAAAAAGGGGGGCCCCCACCCCCCCCCCACTAAAAAAATGCCAGAAATAGTACATAGGGATAGGATGTTTATTTTTACAAAAAGTGCAATTATCGCGCCGACGGCTGTTTTGCCATAAAAATAGCAAAAATTTTCCATTTTGTCACCCCAAAGGGGGGGACTAGACCCCTTGAACCCCCCCCCCCCCCTGGGTGCGGCCTTTCCTGATGGCGAACTGAATGTTTCCATGCGTCAGTCGTAGATTTGACAGTGACTGCCTTAGCTGTTTTGAAGTCATTGGGAACATTGTCTTGGGTCGGGCCGGATCCGGTTTTGGCATGTTGATCGACCTGATCATGCCTGTCCACCCACATCCCCCTTAGACCAGGTCGGTCGCTTCCTTTTGGTCACTTGATCTGGCTGCAGCATCCGCTAAGTATTAAACCTGCCGACACTGACCCCCATATTGCCTCTGGGCAGAGTGGCTGAGAACAGACAGACAGACAGACAGGCAACAATGGCTTGGCACCCACTGGAACCGAACGGTTTTCCGGTGTAGTCATGGGGGGAGGAGGAAGTGTTCGAAATCGAAGAGAGAGAAGGTTTCTGGCCTTGGCCGGTTTGACTGGTACATATTTTGAGGCAAATATGACCGACCCTTCCCAGGAAATTCAGAACAATCTTCGGATTGGTAGAATAAACTATAATAAAGAGCCCAAAATATTGTGTATGTAGAAATTACGTAAGCAAAAATGGTAAATATTGCTATTTTGGATTATAATGGCACAATTTTAAAGGGGGTTGTCAAGGGAACATGGTGTCAGGCGTATAGTTTGCGAAAGTTTAAAAAGCAAGCTCATAAATTGAGATTTAAAACTTTATTTTGTTTGAAAAAATGCGAAATGTGACAAAGTGCTGCGGCTTTGATTGAGCTTGTACTCTGTCGCATAATATTTCTGTAAACTTGATTGTGAAAATGATTTCAGTTTTTCATGCTCAATTTCCGTCAAACGGAGAAAATTACACTATTGTAACTTTTGCATAAGTCTTATGGTGTACACTTACCACGAAACTACTAACTAACCCCATATGTAACTGCGTCTTGCCTTTTATTAAATTTATTTCAATTCAAATATTCAAAAGAATTGAATTAGCAAGTGCACATGCCTGTGCAATCTAAGACAGTGCGCACTATAATATTTGTTTTATGGTACGGGATGGGAACCTAGCGATAGGTTATCTCTGGTGGTCAGGCCGCGAGCTACTGGCCCGCAAAAATAAATACTTGCAGGAATTTCATTTTCGCAGTTTTTTTTCTGGGAGCTGCATGACGAAGCAGGTCTCGTTAACGGTTATTTAGAGTAGGGATACGTTACATCGTGGTAATATTAACGGCGCAATAAATACGTACAGCAACTTTTTTGCAAATTTACCCATTAAAGGCTCGCATGTAAAGATACAAATCTCGCACAATGGTTCCGTTTTCCGATTACTTGGCGCAAATTTCTTTGGTATGTACAGTACATGTACAGTGTATGTTACTCTAGACTTTGTTTTCTCTTGTTTTAGTCGGAAGCCTTTCAGAATCCAGTGAACAAAGATCAGTTTGGAGACTACTATGAAACGATATTTCATCCTATGGATCTCAGTACACTAGAAACTGTAAGTAGTTTTTTAACATTGTGTAGCTTGTAAGGAGGTCTCCTTGCTTGCAATAAGATATACCGAGTTTTCAAGGGAGATTCTGAAGGTTTCTCCGAACTTTTCTATTTCGCTTCATTTTTGGTACAGGCATAGAGCTAGGGCTTGGCCAAAAAGACCGGCACAGATATCGTAGCTGGCCGTCAGCCTATGTAGATTTCGCGGAAGTTTTCTTGAAATTCTACACGCCAAAAATGAACTACTACCATTGGAAATGTACATTTCTGTAAAAAGTTTATCGTAGAAATCTGACTGCAAGACGGAGGAGAGATCCTTAACTTAAACTCTTTGGTTTGCTGTGAAAACCCCGTTTTTTCGCTGAAATCAAATATCGATTATTTCTTTTGATACGCAAGCCACGAGGTTAGCTCAGGTTAGCTCAGCTTGTAGACCCGTCAAAGACAAATTATCCGGGGTATGTATAGCCGCTTACCAAATAGTTTCTTAATATGGCCTGTAGTGTTTGAAAATGTGTGTTTTGTCAAAATGCTAACAGTTATTTCCGATGTAGAGTGTTTACAAGCAAGCTGGAGGTTTGCCATTTAAGGCGGTGATTCCTTAGGCACATAAATTGTTAGCATAGGGTCGCTTGCCAAATTTGAGAAGTAGTCATAAAAGTAGGCAATTCAGGTCGCGCTTCCATGAAAAGCTATTTCATAACTATTGCGGGTCCCCTGCAGACATGTGAAAGAGGGGGAGTTTGGGGGTGTCGGGCGCGGGAAAACCAGATTTTTGCGGTGTTTTGCCCAAAAAACCGGAAAAATCCAGATTCGGGTGATTGACCCCTCTGGGGGGGGTGAGCTCCAGGTTTGGCCGCCACACCAAGTACATGTATGGTCCCCTGCCTTTTAATAGTTGTTGTATGACATAACCGATGTCGCACGAAAATCTTTAAGGGATGTTGAGGCTGTAGCTCTGCTTACCGTATTATGCTAAGCAGAGAGACATAGCCGTTTTTTTGGAATCTGCAATTTTAGATTTAACTTTTGAAATAGAAAAACCACCCACCCCCTCGACAAAGCGCTGAGATATTTTCGAAACCAGTTTACAATTTACAATTCGGTAAATTTCTACTTAAATAAAACTGTCTCTCCAAGTTTCTCCACAAGTCTGCCCAAACAAACTCACTACTTATCAGAAAATGGCTTAAAATCTCACTACTGTTGTTTCAAAGTTCGGGGTTCAAAAGTCATGGCAAAGGGAATTAACTAATCCAAAAACGTGGTTACCTCGACAAAACGCCCACGGGCGGTTTATTTGGTGGGCCACTGTTTGGCGTAATGCGGTAGCTACAGCTAAAACTTTTGAGAATTTGAACATTGAACTTTTGAAGGTTCTCTTACGTCTGAGGCGGGATGAGAAGATCTTGCTTTCCTGTTTCTCCGTTGTCCCCGGCATCGCTCAGCTCGCAGGTTGGATACATTGCCTCAGGGTCCTCCCGGGGCTGGGCTTATTCTACTGGGGGGGGGCCATAAACACCCTTCCCCCCCTAAAAATCGTTCCCCCCCCAAAAATCGGGTAATTTTTAGCATGTTTTTAGAAAAATTTTGAAAAATTTTCGCCCCCCCCCCCAAAATGACTCGCCCCCCGAGGGGCCCCCCCAAAGAGCCCCCCCCCCAAGAAAAAATCCCTAGAATAAGCCCAGCGGGGTGCTTGCGTTCCTGAGGGTTTTGGGGCGAGGGTTGTGGGGCGGATCGGACGTAGATCGGGGCTGCTCCAACCTCATTGAATACATTCACGATTAACACGAACACGAAGAAGAACTTTGGTCAATGATCCTTTGTGTCATCCCCAATTTTATCCAAACAGAAACAGATCTGAAATTTACTAAATGTTTTCCCATGTTTGAACGTCAAAAATGGACTGGTTGGCTGGCAAACATAAGAGCCTATGTCTTGCAGGGTCCACGTTTGTTCCAAATTTCAATCATCATGCTTTCATCAGAATTAATATGTTTTCCTATTTAAGCCATAAACTTGTAATGCATGTGTCACAAATGACGCGAGTATGGCAGGATCGTATTTCAGTTCAGATTTTCCGTACAAATTGTACAGATCGATCATAATTATAAAACAGTTTTATGAATAGTTCCTTAGTTGGGTTAATTTGATTCCCATCCTGTGAATTTCTTTTCAGAATTTTAGTTTCCTTCTTCCACTTATCCCTATAGTCTTTAGATGGTTGGGAGATGGGATTTTATGTTCTGTGTCATTAGTATGTGCCATTTTGAACCAGTGCAGAGTTTCATCCGTGGATGTTGTTAACATTCTCCTAAGACAGGACGATAGAAACTGGTTTTATATATTTACTTTTGCGTATATAATGTACGCGTATATATTTATTCAGAGTATATAATAAAATTGTGTGTTTGTCAGTTCAAGCTAGCTAAGGACAGCTCCACATTATTGCATTCGCTACGACCTTGAGTATTGATTAGTGCCTTTCTGTTACTAAGCACAAGGCAGGCAGCGGTACGTAAGAACTTTGATAAAGGGTGAAGTATGGTGCAATTTTCAGTGTTGATGGGAGCATAGAAAAAGACGTACTACGTATGTGAACGCAGACAACTGAAGTAGAGGCCGCTGTAACTACAAGAATTTCGATACATAATTGAAATAGACTGATTTAAAGCACTGCGTTGAGGGATTCTTTGAAGTAGACTGTCGATTAGGCTGTGTGTGTACAGATGGTGAAAAGATTGATAGGTTTCGAAGTAGGAGTTACCGTATTCTGCCAAACAGTGGCCCACTCAATAAACGCCCATGGCGTTTTTTCGGGGGGTGGGCGCTTTTTTGGATTTCTCAATGCCCACTTTCATGCCTTTGAAAACTAAAAGTTATTGAAGACCGTTTCCAAAAACTAGCCCTGGGCGTTTTTTCGGGGAGTGGGCGCTTTTTTGGATTACAAAAATCAAATCTGAAATTGCCGATTCCGAAAAAACGCCCATGGGCCACTGTTTGGCATAATACGGTAACAGAGTGGTGACTTGGGCTTATTTTTAGGCGCTAAAAAGAAAATCATTTGCTTCTACGGACGCTTTCTTGAAAGAAGCTGAATGGATTTTGCATAATTGCATTATTTATAATGGCCGTAAGTTATATTGTATAGCTGGGATCGACATTGCGTTTCTCTGCACTGCAGCGGTGCTTGCATTGTCCTCAGAACTTCGACCAAAATTAAATAGGCTAAATTTTTTCTCCAGGTTTTCATATTGCCTTCGGTGTTTAAATTTTACGTGAACTACGTTAAAAGATCTGTTCTGGGGTTATCGAAAGGTTGACTTGTTGGGTGTTGTAAACTTGCTATGTATATCATATCGTAAAACAGCTGATTATATATTGTTCGTAGCGGTGTGGAAACAGTGATTGACAATTTGTTTGTTTAAAGATCTACAAGTTCCCTGATGACATTTCAGATCTATTTAATCGTTTATAGCCTTTCTTATGAATATTGCTTTGTTTTAGCATCTAGCAAAATTACTAGCGATGCTCGCTTGATTGCGAAGATAGGAAAGCATGAGGTAAGGCATTTTTGCTATTGTTTTATGGTGTTGATTATTATAGATTGATTCTGAATTATACGTAGCTGTGGTAATATTATAGGGGGCGCGAGAGCTAAATATGCTTGGTGTATTTAGTATGACTAGCGAATGATTTAGCGACATTATTTTAGATTACTGAAATAGAGCTTTGTCCCGACTGCTATCTGAATTCTTGCGAAAGGAAGGACAATTGGTTTGCCCAGCCCTGTGTAAGTTTTATCATTCTGGTAAAATTATTTGATGGGAATATGATGACATAATATTTTGAAACCCAGTTCATGTACACTTTTTGTTTTGGTTATAAAGCCTGTGCATGGTTATAAAAGGCTTAATGATTGGGATTCTGGTGCTGATCGCATAGAACGAATAAACCAAGGATTAACATGGCATCTTTAGCACCAGAATTTAATCCGTGTTACCGAATTATTCGATTTGACTTTGTTGACGCTGAGTAAGCTCTTGTTTATTGCTAGTTTAATTACTGCAAGTCTTTTATATCTGTTAAAGAATTTATATACGATGTGTAATTTTTGCACTATTTTTCAGACATATCCTCATTGCCTCGTCTGGGCTCGTTTGAAAGGGTTCCCCTTTTGGCCAGCAAAGGTATATAGCCAGCGTGTGGGCAAATAGATAATTTACGCATGTGTCCGGGCATATAGCAAAACTCCATTCCGATTATCACAATTATCGCTGTCTGCCCGGGCAAATGCTTAAATTGTCTATATGCCCGAAATTAGTGTCGGGCAATTGCGTAAACTCGATTGCATTTTCTGGTATGTGTTTGTATTTATAAAGCAGATGTAAGCCATATTTAAGAGTTCCAAATTGCAAGTTTCATTAGTTTCTAGATGTAAATTACTGGCAAGAAGCGATTCATCAAAGTTTAATTATAAATTTGAACAGTTTTTTTCAAAACTGAAAGTAAGTTAGAAAATTTCCAAAGATATTTTATCACAAAAAGTTAAGTTTTCCAGGTTTAAAAATTTGTAAAATATGAAGAATGAAAATTAAAGAACCTTCCGAACAAGCATACGTTAGCTCCCAAAAAACTTTATTATTTGCATTAGTTATAAAATAATCTAATCATGCTGTTCACGGACCTTACAAAGACAAACCAGTCTGCAACTTTCAGGATTTTGTCGAAATTTTTCTAATTATTATGTTTTATTTATTAATGTAAATAGTAATAATTTTATTGGAACTAATGTAACCTATGCAAATATTTTTGGATATTTTCCGGTAATCTACTTTAAATTTATATATAAATTTATAATTAAAATTTGATAAATATTTTCTTCCCAGCAGAATGTTTTACACCAAGAAGCCAACTAAAACTTGCATTAGGAACTCGTAAGTATAAAAACAAGTCTTTTAGAATATAGATAAAAGCCATAAATAAAATAAAAACATACTAGGTAATACTATCGAGTTTACGTTAATATTATGAGAATATATTGTGATAATTGGAATGGTGTTTCGCTATCTGCCCGGACACATGCATGAATCATCTTATTGCCCGTGAACTTACGATGGTTCACTGGGCTTATTCTACGGGGGGGGCGGGGGTCCCCCCCATAGACACCCTTCCCCCCCCAAAAAATCGTTCCCCCTCCCAAAAATCGCCCCCCCCCCAAAAAAAGTGGGTGCCCCTTTTGGTACCAACTTTTGCCCTGAAAAAATCGCTCAGAAGGCCAAATTTTCAAAAATTTTCCGGCTTCGCCGGAGATTTTTAGTCGATTTTTGCCTATTTAAGCACTAAATCCGCTTATTTTTGGCGATCGCTATAAAAATAGCGCAATTTTTAGCATGTTTTTAGAAAAATTTTGAAAAATTTTGGCCCCCCCCAAAAATGGCTCGCCCCCTGAGGGCCCCCCCCAAAGAGCCCCCCCCCAAGAAAAAATCCCTAGAATAAGCCCAGGTTCAAATCCGCTCAATTTTGGACAAGCTCCTACTCGTATCCGACCACAATTTATGTAGTGTTTGATTCGTTGTCAGATGACCTTTGTTGACTTCATTTTTTGTCTGTTTCAGGCGCTTAGAATTGGAAAGAATGGAACGGTGGATGTTAGATTCTTTGGACCCCATGATCGGTTAGTTGTTTTGGTTCACTGACAGATCTGCGATTTTACGACAACTAACGACGGACATGTTCATGCCTATTTTAAATAATTTGAATAATTGGATAAAGGAGATAGAATGTGGCAATTTGAAACAAAGCTAGAATAGAAAATAATTAGTTTTGTCTTGGTTTTATGACTGTGATTGACTTACTTTCTGTTGCTGTGAAAACTTGCTCCAAAAAATGTACAGATCATTTCAGAAGCAAAAATGTAGCCAGCAGCCATTTGAAAAGTTGAAAAATGTTTTAGTGGACGAAAAATTTTTGTTCCTTGACTTCTTGTACAATTTTATTCGTCTGTTTATGAATCGCAGGGCATTACTGTCACATTTTCATCTATTAGTTTTGGCTGTAACTGTTCTGTGTAGCAAGCAGCTACTATTCTTTCTCACTGTTTTCGTATTAACTTAGTCAAGGTTATGCAACTGCTGTGAAGATTGATTAGACGGAAAAATTGACAAAAGTCGGTCGTCCAATTGTCATACGGTTAGTTCTTACAATACAAAGTGCAATAGCAGTTTTTACTTTTAGATCATGGATTCCACAAAATCAAATCTATCTGCTGAGTGAGGAACCACCCATGCCCATCAAGAATCCCAAAAAGTGGAAGGACTATGACGGCGCCATTGCGGAACTGCGAAAGCACTGTGAACTGATACAGCAACGTTTCGGCGAATTTCATTTTGCCCCGGCGCAGACGGAATTTCGTCCCGAATATCTGCACCAGTGTACCCTGCTGTTTGGCGAAAAGGTGGCCCGCAGTGATGTAACGCGTGGCCGGCGACGGCAGCATAGCGGCAGCTCTGAGGAGGGTATGGAGGAGCTGGCCTCTCTGGTGGGCCGAGCCCGGGCCAGTGACCGGGCCGCTCGGCTTCATTTGCAGCTGGAGTCTGTGGGCGGCCGCCCGGGCTCTGCCTGTTCCAGCCAATCTGGAATGAGCAGTGTGGATACGGTGGAAACGCCGGTACTCTCTCTGGCTCGTGGGGAGTCACGTGACTCCTCTCGCGCTGCCGACCCGCCACTGTCAGCGGCGAAGGTAAACGGTCGCACCGGCAGTACGAGTCGTGCTCAGTCTCGTCAGGATGAGGCTAAAACATCATCAACTGCTGCTGCTCCGGCTGCTACTGCACCGAATTTCGCCTCAAGCGATTCGGGTGGTGGTAAAATCGTCTCAATGTCTGGTAGTAGAAGCAGCAGCACAGTTGATGGTATTTTTACCCCAACGAAGGAAGTGGTGCCCAGTGGATCTGACTCTGAGGCCGGACTCATCAGTGATCCGTCGTCCACTTCTTCCGTTGTTCCACCGACAGCCCTTGTTCCCAGTCGTGAGTCCCTGACCTCTCTGGAACGAATTGGACAGTCTTTGCGGGCTGAAAAGGAAGCGGCTGATCAACAGCAGCAGCAGCACTCGGATAGGAGGCCCGCCGTTTCCACTACCGCGCCTGGCTTCGCTGTTTCTTCTGTCTCTGAGTCTGCTGTTTCTTCGGTTCGTATCCAGCCCAAAGGTCCCCAAGTAGCTCGTCGTACCGGCGTGCCGGCCGCATCCGTTTCTTCTACGTCAGCTCGTGGCCTCCTGGAGACAAGGAAAGCTGCGGCTGTTGCGGCTGCGACCTCCTCCGCCTCCTCCTCCTCCTCGTCCTCTGCATCTGTGGAATCTGGCAAACCAGTGGCCACCACCGCCCCCACTGTAGTGACTGCTGCTCCTGTCGCTGCTGCTTCAGTGCAGCAGCAGTCCAAGCCCGTTGTCACCTCTCAGCCGGAGCCGCCAGCTGGGACGTCGGTAAGCCTGGATCTTATTAATTTATAGCTACGGTTTGCTTCTTTCCGTGGTTTTTATTTTAATCTTTATATTCTGTATACTGATTGATTTTTGTCGTATTCAGGTAGGTTGAACTGCTTTCAGTCTTCTGCGTTTCTGTCATTTATTGTTGACCCTCTGGACTTATTCTAGCAATTTTTCTTGGGGAGCTCTTTGGGAAGGAGGGCGAAGATTTTTCAAAATTTTTTCAGAAACATGCTAAAAATTGCGCTATTTTTATAGTAATCACCAAACATAAGCGGATTTAGTGCTTATTAAATAGGCAAAAATGGACTAATCCCGGCGAAGCCGGAAACTTTTTGTAAATTTAGCCTTCTGAGCGATTTTTTCAGGGCAAAAGTTGGTACCAAAAAGGGCACCCACTTTTCTCGGGGAGGGCGATTTTGGAGGGAATGATTTTTGGGGAGGGGAAGGGTGTTTAGGGGGGGCCGCCCCCGGCTCCCCCAGTAGAATAAGCCCAGACCCTTCTCTGGTCGTGATAGACTTTCCCATTTTACATATGCGCTTCACATAATTGAGCCTCGGTGCATAAGCATAAAATTATCTTCTCTCTTTCGTTACAGTTTTATTTCATTTGGCTTTGTCTGATTCTAGCCGACTGCCACCAGAGTTTCGCCTCCGAGCGCTGCTGGCACAAAAAAGAAGACACTGGACTCTTGCATTCGAAAATTGAACAACAATGCACTGAGATGTAAGCATCCATTTACAGTAACCACTTTACTAATCGAATATGAGTCGAATCGAATCGAATGACTGAATGAATCGAGTCGTAGTTGACGAATCTCTCTCTCTATGTTACTACCACTTCTATCAGTTTGTTCAAAGTGCCTACAGTTAAACCACTGTCGTTGTCAGATCACTCTGCACAAGTGTCGAGCGCATTAGAACATGTTAAATCGTGTTCATAACCCCCAAAGCCGATGCATTCATATTGTTGGTTTAATAATAAAGTCAGTGAGATTTTGGAGAAACATTGTCGAGCGTCAGAGAAAGCCAACCCAAAAATTTCAGGATAAGCAATTCGCTCACGCACAGCTTATATTTCGAGCTTTAATGCACAAGCTTAGAGCGAATGAACGTACTCCCGTTTCGACCAGGTACTGATTTGCTGAGGGGAGGGTCAGCCGTTAGCGCGCAGAGCGTAGCTTTTGCTCTGCTAGCAAAGAGTCTACTGGCATGATACTCTTATCATTGTGTACTCTTGATAGTATCATGGGGGAGCTCGGAGAGCCCCCCATAATATGAGCTATAAAGGCACTTTGCGGATTTGGAAAAGTGCTAATTAGACATAACTAATTAATGGTCAGGACTTAAGAGCTAATATTTACATTTTTGAAATCTCCAGGCCAAGAGCTTTCGAATGATACCAAACTTGCCCGGAAAAAATGAACTTTGAAAAAATCGACTTTCTCTTACGGGTTTGAAAGTGGGGTTTTTTTTTCTCTGTATTCAGCATGATTTTTTCCATTTTTCTGTTAACTCGATTTTTCAAACGGTCCATAGGAAAAATTTTTCTATACTATTTTTTGATTATCTAGGCAATGGCATTTAGCAAGTTTATGTTTTTTCCCGAATTTCGATCTGGTTCGATTTTTATAGATGGTCAAAAATGGAAAAAATAGCGTTTTTGGACACCTTCAAGCTGAAAAATTTCTAAGTCCGAAAATTTGAAAATAGTCTAAAAACGGGCAAAAACAGCGTTTTTCGGCCTCGGGGTGGTACCCATATATAGTAAATCGGGGTCGCTGAACACGATGGGCATACTGCCGAAACCGACGGATGTGACCTCTGACCCACAGCGCCCACCCACAGTGGCTCCGGTGTGGCTCAAAAATGAAAGTCTTCAAAGTGGTCATGTTTGGTATCAAATGAAAGCCCTTGGCGAGGCGATCAACTTTTGTCATTATGCCACACCCGAAAAGTGGCTCCATCGTCCTGTGGGCGGGTGCCCCACCCACAGTGGGTCAGCTGTGGCTCAAAAATGAAAGTCTTCAAAAGTGGTCATGTTTGGTATCAAATGAAAGCCCTTGGCGAGGCGATCAACTTTTGTCATTATGCCACACCCGAAAAGTGGCTCCATCGTCCTGTGGGCGGGTGCCCCACCCACAGTGGGTCAGCTGTGGCTCAAAAATGAAAGTCTTCAAAAGTGGTCATATTTGGTATCAAATGAAAGCCCTTGGCGAGGCGATCAACTTTTGTCATTATGCCACACCCGAAAAGTGGCTCCATCGTCCTGTGGGCGGGTGCCCCACCCACGGTGGGTCCGGTGTGGGTCAAAAATGAAAGTCTTCAAAAGTGGTCATGTTTGGTATCAAATGAAAGCCCTTGGCAAGGCGATCAACTTTTGTCATTATGCCACACCCGAAAAGTGGCTCCATCGTCCTGTGGGCGGGTGCCCCACCCACAGTGGGTCAGCTGTGGCTCAAAAATGAAAGTCTTCAAAAGTGGTCATGTTTGGTATCAAATGAAAGCCCTTGGCGAGGCGATCAACTTTTGTCATTATGCCACACCCGAAAAGTGGCTCCATCGTCCTGTGGGCGGGTGCCCCACCCACGGTGGGTACGGTGTGGGTCAAAAATGAAAGTCTTCAAAAGTGGTCATGTTTGGTATCAAATGAAAGCCCTTTGCGAGGCGGTCAACTTTTGTCATTATGCCACCCCCCGAAAAGTGGCTCCATCGTCCTGTGGGCGGGTGCCCCACCCACAGTGGGTCCCGTGTGGGTCAAAAATGAAAGTCTTCAAAAGTGGTCAAGTTTGGTATCAAATGAAAGCCCTTGGCAAGGCGATCAACTTTTGTCATTATAGCACCCACGAAAAGTGGTTCCATCGCTCTGCGGAGTGGGTACATTCGTGTGTTGTCAAGCGTGTAAGTTCAAAAACGCGAAAAATTGTCAACCTCTAAAATGAATGCGGCCAAGATTGTTTCATTATATCTTTAGCTAAAATGAATGTGGCAAAGATTGTTTCATATTGTTTCAATTAAGATATAGCTGGAGTGGAGGTAACAATACAAAATCCTTCAGGCTTGCTATATATAAGTTAAAACCCACCCATTATGGATGGTATCACACTCTGATACAATACCAAAAATGAAATAGGACAAGTAGGAAAAATGCTCCTTGCAGTCGCATGAAAAAGTTAATATGAGCTATGATGGCCAACATTTAAGCGTGTCAAGGACAAGACTTAAAATGTTTAATATGAGCCAGCATCTAAATATGTAGAGGACAAGATGTAAACGTCTAACATGAGCCGCTACGTTTCTCTTGGGCTCATATTGACGCAAATGAAATGGCTAATATATTTTGTAGATACAAAGGCTTTCTTCAGATAGTCAAAGGTTAGGATGGTTTGCATATGCAAGGATGGTAAGGCTGGATGAAATCTCACTAGGTAAGTATATATCGTCTGTGACAGTTCTAATTTTTATTTCCTTATTCAGGTTTATATTGATTGCTTTTGTTAATAATTTATATACATGTACATACGTATAGTGAGATCTGAAGCAGCGTCGTAAAACAAACACATTTTTTGAAGTGAAGTTGAAAAATCTGGCAATTCTGATTTTTGCTAAACGTATACGCCAGTATTAATATTCAGTCTTTGCTGGCTAGGTTTAATAATGTCTGTTTAGAGGACACGTACCACAGGTGTAACCAAAGTGAGCGTCAATATGAGCCCAAGAGAAACGTAGCGGCTCATGTTAGACGTTTACATCTTGTCCTCTACATATTTAGATGCTGGCTCATATTAAACATTTTAAGTCTTGTCCTTGACACGCTTAAATGTTGGCCATCATAGCTCATATTAACTTTTTCATGCGACTGCAAGGAGCATTTTTCCTACTTGT
>JASAND010007335.1:0-21928 GCA_030248195.1 Trissonchulus latispiculum | reverse complement strand
TGCACCCAGTTTCCAGAATTTCCGGTGACGGTGAAATCTTCCTCGTGCAAAACTTCCCCCGAATATTTGCACCGGATGCAATTCTTCCCCCCGGCAGTTTTGCACCGCGTGGCTAATCTTCCCCGGGGGGAGTATGCCGGTGCAACTCTTCCGGGGGAGAGTTTTGCACCAGTTTGAATCACATGTTTCTCGATAACCAATATGTGTACTGAAGACCCTTAGCTACCCCGTGAACTTTATAATTACGAAATCTTACCAACTTTCTAGACGGGCAAACGTAGATTTCGTAGGGTTGGATTGGGAGGGGGTATTCGAAAATGGCAGAATGCTTAGAGAAAAATCGATTTCGATTAATTTCTGGAAAACGCAACGTCCTGAAGAAGATTTTCAATGGATCATTGCTGAAACCTTACCTTGAAAGGAAAGATGCTTTTCCTACTGGTGAGTCCAAAGGAAACGAACTATGTTCGAATCACATTGACATTGGGCTTGAGAAGAGTGATTCAGAAGACGAAATAAGGAGGCTTCTCAAAATTGAAAGAGCATTATGCGTTTTGTCAAGGCGCATTTCTACAAATGTGATAATGCGGGTTTTTGCTTGCTGAATGCGTTAGTTTTTTGCAAAGTACAGAATATAGAAAAAGTAAGCCGCCAGAAACATTGTTTTTTATGCATCTCACAACACAGCTGAACAACTTGTTGCTTGTTTTTAAGGGCAGACCAGTCAGCTACTTTCACTACCAGACTTGCTTTACAATCAAGTTTTTGACCACTCTCTTGAAAGACAAACCAACAAAAACATAGTGCTGAAGTTTTCGCAAAAAAACTTATGAATGCGCTTTGAAGGTTAACATATGCGCTTTTGAAAACGCATAATGCAATTTGGTAAAACGCATTTATAGAGTAGAATTTTGAGAAGCCTCCTAACCGACCTCACAGCCAAGCGCGAAGACATGGAAATCGAGGAAAATAGTGGTACCTCGACTTGGAACCAGTACGCAAACATAACATTAATGCAGTCAGACAAGACAATTTTATCACAAGGTGAATGGTTGTCAGACAATCATATCAACGCTGCACAAGCTATGCTCCGATCCCAGTTTCCAAGCCATGGTGGCCTACAGGATACCCTTCTCGGGAAATCTTCCGCCGGATTCAAATCTGCCGGTCCCAGCAGTGTTCAAATTCATCACGTGCGTGGAGACCACTGGATAGTATCAGCGCATTGTTCGGATGAAATTTTGGTTTACGATACTCTTAGTGGCTTTCAGTTGGATGCTAGTCTTCGGAAGGAGTTGGCTTCTCTTTACAAGTTCTCCCAAAATGACGACCATATGATCTGTGTCAAATTGATGCCGTGTCAACAACAAAAAGGTGGTTCGGATTGTGGGGTGTTTGCCATTGCAAACGCTTTGGAACTGATGTCAGGGAATCGCCCTGAAAATAAGTCCTACGTACAGGAAAAGATGCGATCTCATTTGATTGACTGTTTTGAAAATGGTATATTTTCCTGTTTTCCTGGAGAATCCCAGGCCAAGCTGAGCCAGCCACTGAAAACATACTGGATTCCTGTATACTGTTGCCATGTCCATAAAAATGGCTCTTGGATCATTGGCTGCGATCAATGCGATGAATGGGTTCACGCGGAATGTATTGGTATTACTGACTCAGAAGTGAACGAAATGGAGAATGTGCAATTTCTCTGTTCAGGTTGCCAAAACCAAAATGATTAATTGTTGCTTTATCAGTTATTATTTGGCTTTATTTGTGTTGTGTTGTTGTTTGTGTTGTATTCAGCTAGCCGAGGTTAAGATAATTGTTGATTTATCCGATATTTCTTTTTCTCTTACGTTGTTGTATTTAGCTACTCAACTTTATTGCTTATTGTTGATTTTTAAAGCTAACAGTTCCGTATATATATGTTTATTTGAGAAACTATTGTTACTTGCAGCCATTTTGTGCATAGTTGTTAAAAAATTGGAAGAAATTATTGTTGTTTTGCATACTGTATTATTTTACCAGTAAAGAATTGTTTTAATAGGCTAGGCTAGGCTCAACTGGCTCAAGCACTAGAATAATTTTATAGGTGAGCTTATAATAATAATAATAATAATAATAATAATTATTATTATTATTATTATTATTATTATTCTATAATTGATTAAACAAGAGCATGGTTTTACTTGAATTTGATTTGGATGGGCACGACAAACTAATAAGCGGGAAAATTCAAATACGAAAAGCGCAAAGTCTAAGTCAAAGTTGGAAGTCATAGAGTTACTACGACAAAATCTACAATAGAACTTATTGTAAAATATTTTCCTTGGTCGTGTGAACGGTTGAAAAGCGAAGAACAGAAAAGGATTATGTGTCGCTAACTTCACAGTGTCGAAAAAGTACCGGTGCAAAACTTCGGGGGAAGATTTGCACCGGTGCAAAACTGCCGGGGGGAAGATTTGCACCGGTGCAATTCTTCCGGGGGGAAGATTTGCACGGGGGGAAGATTTGCACCGTGACACCGGGTTTTCAAAATTTCCGGATTTTAAAAATTTTCTCCAGTACCCACAAGATGGGTATCATTCGAAAGCTCTTATCGAGCTGAACAACTTTTGTAATAGAATGAACTCTTGAAAATACACACATTTCCCGGAATTCGAGAAAACAGAATTTTCCGGAATTTTCCGGATTTTAAAAATTTTCTCCAATACCCCACAGAGTTGTATGCGGGCCGATTTTTCCGGCCCGCGCCCGGCCCGCAGCCCGCACCTTATGACCGCGGCCAGCAACACTCGGGCCCGCGGCCCGCACACGCGAAATCCGGCCCGCAGGTACCTGCACGTAAAAATTGCTTCCTATGTAGTACCTGAGCACCAAAACTGATGTCTTTTCAAAGATACTTCCGGATCCGGCAAATTTTTCTGTTCGTTTGATTTGAACTTTGTTGTCTACCAATTAACTGTTCTTAAAGTGGTAACTAAAGCTTAGCTTCCCTTAACTAAAAGGGTACGCTGGTTAGTTGTCATGGCTGAAAAGAGGACACCGAAATGAAAATTTTTGCCTTTACACCCTACGAGCTATCTCCAGTGGTTAAGTCAGTATAATCAAAAAACGTTTTTTAGGGTTAAAAAATTGTCATTTTCGAAGAAATCAGTTTTTTCAAAAATACTACCAAATCTTAACGGACAATTTTGATCCATGTATATCCGACTCTCTCGACGGATTCCGGAGAGTTTTGGCAGAGTAGAAATTCGAACTTTCGCGGAGGGATGCTTTTCTTGGTTTTGGCTAGAACATAATGAGTAGCAAGAAAACTCAATGCGTATTTTCTCGACAATGAAGACCTGCAGGCAGAGCCAAATCCAAAAACACGTCCTTCAGCCCATATGTCCTTCATATCATGGCACGAACAGTGCTTTTATCCAATTCTACAGTTTTGAAAAATTGATGTTCAAAAATGTTTGCACAATAATTCAGGATCTTATATAACATTTCTTCCCGTTAAGCTTGAGGCCTGTACTTCAATCAGGTCTGAAACACCAGTATCCGTGCCGGGAAGCTGCCAGATGTCAGTATGTCTGAAAATTTTTTGTTAATTTTGCTAGTTCCGTAAGCTCACCTGAATGTACAGATTCCAAGCTTTAAAACGATGTATAGAACTCTTTCCAACTCCCAAAATTGTGAAAGTTATAGCGTTTTAAAAAATCACCACAAATGCACTGCACTAAAGGTTACCAGCACCTTAAATGAACTAAAGTCTTCAGTGAGAAGTTGTCATGGATTTATATTTAGGTGCTTAAGTTTCCAACACGAAGTTCCGAAATTGTAGAAACCACAGGATTCAAGTTTGTAGATAAGAATTAAGTTTCGACTATATATATAGAATATGTCTATAATTTCTACAGGACATCGTTGATATTTTTCTCAAGAGATACTTTAGTATAATAGATTACAAGTTAGACTTGTACATTTTCAATACAAATAAAACCTGTAGTTTTCATGGGTTTATATGTTTTACTCAACAGCTACAGGTTATTACTCGATACGCTGATAATGCTAACTGAGTATGTAGTGCATGCTGAAGGTATTGAATGGCATAACGAAGTCAAGTAATGTTTAAAATTCTGAAACATTGCCTCCTTTTGTATATGATTTGGTATGTATGAAATTTCTAGAAAGCAAAATTAGCCCAGGAAAGTAGCCAAAATCGGCCCGCATCGGCCCGCACGGCCCGCGCGGGTAGTAAAATTCGGCCCGGCCCGCCCCGCCCCGCCCCGCGGGTACCCGCGGGTACCCGCGGCCCGCATACAACTCTGATACCCCACAATATGGGTATCATTCGAAAGCTCTTGATGAGCTGAACAAATCTTGTAATAGAAGCAACTCGCAGAAATGAGCCCAGTTCTCGGAATTCACGAATTCCGGATTTCACTCTAGCTTAGAAGGTTTTAGCGAATTCCGAGAACTGGGCTCATTTCTGCGAGTTGCTTCTATTACAAGATTTGTTCAGCTCATCAAGAGCTTTCGAATGATACCCATATTGTGGGGTATTGGAGAAAAGTTTTAAAATCCAGAAAATCTTGTTTTCTCGAATTCCGGGAAATGTGTGCATTTTCAAGAGTTCATTTTATTACAAAAGTTGTTCAGCTCGAAAAGAGCTTTCGAACGATACCCATCTTGTGGGTATTGGAGAAAATTTTTAAAATCCGGAAATTTTGAAAACCCGGAATTCCGGAAGCTGGGTGCATTTTCGTGAAAAACTTGTAAGAGCAAAAATATGCAGCGGGACCAGCTCTATTCGATCATGAAAACAAAATTTTGATTGCGATAAAAATTTGGCGAAAAACTAAAAATTTTAGATTTTCCGTGAATGAAACCCGGAATTCCGGAATTTTCCGGATTTTCGAAATCTCGAGTTCCTGAGGATTCTGAAAATATATACATTGTTGGGGTTTACTCCAAAGGTTAATCTGCTACAAACGGTCGAAGTTTGTACACACATTTTTTGGTCGTACTATAATTAAAGTATTAAAAATTTATGAAATATTTAGAAATATCATTGAGAAGAAAGGTAGCAAACATTAAAACATACATTCGGTTTCGCAAACTTTGACAACTGGTGATCCTTGATAGCAGGATTATTGTAATTGAGCACCGGGGGGTCTGGGGGGCGGAGCCCCCCAGAAGTTGAAGATTTTTCGAAATTACGGATTAAATCCGTTGTGGAAATGTTTAAAAAATTATTTGGCAACTGTTACATCTATTCTAACTAAAGCTCCTAACGCTAATGCATTTTTTGTGTTAATTGCATCTGTGAATTCTTAAATTTTGAATAAAGGCAGTATAAAGTCAATAGAGAAGCGTGTATGCTCCGTGCAGCGTTATTCAACTGCAAAACAGTGAAGCATTTGTAAATACTATTAACGTTAGTTACGATAAATTGAGAGTGAATTGCCCGTACAAGGCCTTTTGTATTTGAAAATTTCAGAAAAATGGTAATCTTGCATTATTTTAAATTGCCATTTGTGTATTTTTTGGGAAAAACGTTTTTTTAGAAGAACCAAAAAATTTGGATATTCTGCTTCTGCTACAGTTACAAATTTTGTTAATTTCGGGGTTTTACTTTAGTACTAATCTTGATCCTTCCTGACCTTTTGAATGAGAACAATATAAATGTATAAATATATATAAATGTATATAAATGCACCTAGTAATCTCTATGTATTTATTGACGTGAAATTCATGAGTTCGAAAAGATCTGATATATATGGATGCAGGTGGACAACAACTTAACAAATAACATTGAGTAACATTGAGACATGACCTTGCACCTTGGCATTCCATGACAAAGTAGAAAACACCGGGGGTCTGGGGCGGAGCCCCCAGGACCCGAAGAAATTTTTGGAAAAAACGGAAAAATTGGTACTGGAAACATTTACAGTTTTTACTCTTACAAAAGTGAATTTTCTCCCGAAATAATGTTGCGTCTAGCTTGCGTCCCGCTAAAATTTCATTGCGTCCAGATAAGGAACTTTGCGTCCAGACATCTGGACGCAAAAAAACCCTGTGTATTTTTTGCGAAAAACGTTTTTTAGAAGAACCAAAAAATTTGGATATTCTGCTCCTGCTACAGTTACAAACTTGTTAACTTCGGGGTCTTACTTTACCACTAATCTTGACCCTGCCTGGCCTGTTGAATGAGAACAAGATAAATCTTCCCGATTATGCACCTAGTAACATCTATCTATTTATTGAAGAGAAATTTACGAGTTGGAAAAGATCTGATATGGATGCAGGCAGACAACTTAACAAATAACATTGAGGCATGACCTTGCACCATGGCATTCCATGACAAAGTGGCAAATACCGGGGGTCTGGGGGCTGGAGGACCCGAAGAAATTTTTGGAAAAACTGGTACTGGAAACATTTAAAGTTTTATCCTTACAAAAGTGAATTTTCTCCCGAAACAGTCTTGCGTCCCGTTAAAATTTCATTGCGTCCAGATAAGAAACTTTGCGTCCAGACTCATATCTGGACACGGAAAAAACCATGCCTCCACCCCCCCCCTCCCGGGTGCAGCGGCAGTAAGCACAATGACCAGTTTCGGGCTGGCAGGACCTTCATAGACAAAACTAAGTACCATCCATTCTTTCAAAGAAGAAACCCTAAACATATTCGGCCATTGCGCTGAAACTATCCTATCCAATATTGGACAAACCAAACCAATTTACTGTAAGCTACCCAAAAATATTTATTAAGAGGGAGCAAATTTAGCATACAAATTACACACAATCCAACCTCTATATAGTTTCCTTAACAGTGTATGTTTATATATAAACAGAGCACAGTGCCGAACACAATGACAACAAATCCTCAACTGACAACCAAAACAGTGAACACTGGCATCCAAACATGTTGTGTTCAGAATAATAGCAAAGCAAACGAGCAAAGTTAATTGGATTTGACCATTATAACATTCAATTAACAAACATCTCAATAAAACTAACCAGAACAAACCAGTGCGGTCAATCAGGCAAAGATTCAGGGCGCGTCAGCGCTAGTCTATTTAGCGCTGAGCGTCCAAGAAAGAAAGTGATCAGGTTTGGTTTGTTAAGTTGACACAAACAAGTCGATATGCGTCGGCTCGGCATCTAATAAAACCTAACTTTTCTGTAGTCAAAAAGCGTAAAAACTTGCGTCAACATACAAAGGAACTAGTTCCGAGTCAACCACGTCAATCGATGCTGCTAGAAGACTAACCGGTCATTATTAGGACAAACAGAACGAGATCTCTTACTATTCAATAGATCCTATTCAGCTCCTCCTAAACCTCCTAAATCCTCCTAAACCGAAAAAACCAAGAAAATCCACATCAATCTTTCACTCCAGGAAATTCCTTTTCGACGCCTCCGCAGCAAAAAGACCCGGTAACCAGAACTCAATGGCCTATACGTTGAGAAACAGAAAACAACAAACCCGGAATTCCGGAATTTTCCGGATTTTCGAAATCTCGAGTTTCTGAGGATTCTAAAAATATATACATTGTTGGGGTTTACTCCAAAGGTTAATCTGCTATAAACGGTCGAAGTTTGTACACACATTTTTTGGTCGTACTATAGTTTAACTAACATTGAAATATCGGAATAATGTGTGTCAATAATATATATATATATATATATATATATATATATATATATATATATATCGAAAATTACTAAGTTCTGCAACAGACGCCAAATAAAATCTTTTTAAACATTTCCAGTACGGATTATTCTGTAATTTCAAAAAAATTCTTCAACTTCCGGGGGGCTCCGCCCCCCAGACCCCTTGTTGTGTATGTTGGACGCATCTATATTCTTGGTTGGTAATCCTGTAATCGTGCATTACCGCTAAACAGCATCAGCTTCTAAATAGTCTAAATAGCTTTGCACTAAAGAAATTATAGAAATTTTTATAAATAAAACAATTTTTGCACTAAAAACACGCTAAAACAAGATTTCTGCCTGGACGCAAAATTTCTTAACGGGACGCAACTTAAATTTAGCGGGACGCAAGGTTGACGCAAATCCGAAAACGAAAAAACCCTGAAAATACACAAATGACAATTTGAAATAATGCAAGACTACTATTTTTCTAAAGTTTTCATATACCAAATGCCTTACGAGCAATTCACGATGAATTTATCCTAACTAGCGTTAATAGTATTTACAATTGCTTCACTGTTTTGCCGTTGAATCACGAAGCATACACGCTTCTTTGTTTTATTGATACTGACTTATTCAAAAGTTAATAATTTACAGATGCAATTAACACAAAAATACATTATCGTTAGCGCTTTAGTTAGAATAGATGTAACAGTTGCCAAATTAATTTTTTTAAACATTTCCACAACGGATTTAATCCGTAATTTCAAAAAATTTCCATCTTCTGTGGGGCTCCGCCTGCCGATTAGGTCCCACTTTAGCACCAGTCTCACTTTAGCACCTCCTTAAATATTAAGGTCATTAAAGTCACAAAAGGTCATTCCCACTTTAGCACCTAGAGTCCCACTTTAGCACCTTCATGACATGGGTTACTGTAGATGTTTTCTTTCTCTTTAAATGGAAGTTGCACTATCTCAAGAAATAATTATACTGAATAATTTAAAACTTTTTATTCGGATCTTACAAATATATACTATGAGTTCTAAATAATTTGTTTTGATAGGTAGGTACCATTAATGAATATATATATATATATATATATATATATATATATATATATATATATATATATATTAAATGGCTACAAAACCTTGTGTAAAGAGGTAAGTATAAAGATATTAAATCGATCAACTACGCCTTAAATGTTTACATATATGCGTAATTACACATAAACCTCTTTTATGCTACATAAGAATTTACACTGTATCTGCGCCGGGCTAGTGCGCCGGGTTTTACCCACTTATTAAACTCTTCGTGCGCCGGACTGGGGCCGGGGCTGGGTTTTACCCATGTGCGCCGGGGCCGGGGCCGGGTTTTACCCAGACCCCAAAATTCTAGTAGGGGAAAATTTTCTTACTGTAGGCTCATCGGTGCTAAAGTGGGACTCAAGGTGCTAAACTGAGACTGGTGCTAAAGTGAGACTCAAAAAGGTCAATGCAGGGTCAAAGGTGCTAAAGTGAGACTCAGCCCGCCTGCCAGACCCCCCGGTGCTCATTTGCAATGCAATATTGTTATCAAGGAGCAGTAGTTCCAAGAGTTTATAATACCAAGAGTAAGACACTCAGCTCTTCCTAATGGAAAAAGCTTGCAAGATGACTCGAAACATTAAGGCCGAAATCTCGGGGGGGGGCTTCTCAGCATGTAAACATACAACGCTGACATTTTTTAAAAACGGGCGTTTTCGACAAATTAAATACTTAAACTTGAGCTAGGAAAATCTTACAGCAATAATTTTTATATCATTATGTTGCGTAGAATGAGGTCTTTAACGATGTAAAAATTATATAGTTCCGTTAAGTAATTTCTTACAAAACTGGCAATAAAGCATCCTTGCCACGAAAATTCTGGGAATTTCGTCATTTCCTAGAAATGTCTTACGTTGTTGCTGAATTTATGAGGGGTTGCCTAAACCGAACTATATATACAATTTTTATATCGTTAAAAAGATCTCGTTCTACGCAATATAATGATATAAAAATTATTGCTGTACGATTTTCCCAGCTCAATTTATGGTATATATTTAATTTGTCGAAAAACGCCCGTTTTTAAAAAATGTCAGCGTTGTATGTTTACACGCTGAGAAGCCCCCCCCCGAGATTTCGGCCTTAATGTTTCGAGCATCTTGCAAGCTTATTCTATTAGGAAGACCTGAATGTCTTACTCTTGGTATTATAAACTCTTGGTAGTTCTCAGAGTTTTCGAAACCGAATGTATGTTTTAATATTTACTACTTTTCTTCTCAATGATATTCCTAAATATTTCATAAATTTTTAATACTTTAATTAGTTCAACTAACATTGAAATATCGGAATTATGTGTGTCAATAATATCGAAAATTACTCAAGACATTCGTTAGATGCAACCGGTGCCAAATAAAATCTTTTTGAACATTTCCACTACGGATTATTCTGTAATTTCAAAAAATTCTTCAACTTCTGGCTGCTCCGCCCCCCAGACCCCTCCCCCCACCGTGTTTATTGGACGCATCTACATATATTTTATAGGTAATCTTGTAATCGTGCATTACAGTTAAGCAGCATCTACTTTCTAAATAGTCTAAATAGCGTTACACTGCAGAAATTATCGAAATTTTTCTAAATAGAAATTTTTTGTACTAAAAACACGCTAAAACAAGAATTCTGCCTGGACGCAAAATTTCTTAACGGGACGCAACTTAAATTTAGCGGGACGCAAGGTTCACGCAAATCCGAAAACCAAAAAACCCTGGAAGGCGGAAAGTTTTACCCGTTTTTTGACTCGGCAGGCCGGGCCTGTGAACCCGGCCCGCCGGTTCCGGCCGGCCGGGTATACAAACCGGCCGTCCGGTCAAAACAGGCCTACCGCTACCAGTTTTGCCGTATTTTGCATATATTTTGCAAAATTTTTAGCATTAGACGATGCATACAGTAACAGTTACTCCTGGTTATGTATAACAGATAAAGTCAAGTAGTGTCCTTTTTGTGAAGACCGCCCGGCAGTGGCGGCATAGTGGGCCGGCCGGTCGGGTTTTCCTCGGCCGGCCAACAACTCTATTCACAACTATGTGGGCGTTATTCCGCTTACGCAAATTGTACCGCTTGTGTCACAACACCTTTTTCAATAACTTCTTATGAAGGAAAATTGTGAGCGCCTACTGTGACTGTAAACTTCTCAGTGTCTACAGTGCTAGCAATACAACTGTCTAATGACCGTGAAGGGATAAGAAAAAATAGATATCTCGAGGAGTTTTGAATAACAGTAAGTAACTCTAGGATCGTAACATGTCATCCGCCAATGTTTTTAATTCATGGTGTTTGTGCATATGCACACTTGGTTCGAAAATGAGCATTCGATTTTAAACGCGGTTTCCAAAATGCATAATCGATCTTTAATATGCAGAGTTGGAAGTGGGTCGCGGGTACCCGCGGATACCCGCGGGCCGACTTTTTCAGGTCAGTGGGTACCCGCGGGTAGTATTTGAGGCCGGCCGGCCGGCTACCTGCTGGGATGCAAATAAACAGTCAGAAATTTATAATCTAGATCATCTAAGTTTAAAATGAACTACAAATCTAGTTTTTGTCTGGTTTGTGCATTCAGTGTACAAGTACAACTACATTTTTCTAATATAATACCCGAAAATTAATATTTTAGCAGTCACAATAGCTGCACTACAAACTGTTCCAGGCCGGTAGCCGGCCGGCCGGCCACCGGCCGGCCAGGCCTCAAACACTACCCGCGGGTCAGAGCGGGTCAAGCGTTATTTTTGTTCACATCAATTTTTCGCTAAATTTTGGGCTAATTTCACCAAAACATTTACAATTTATGTTAAATTTTCAATTTTTCTTTAACTTTTGGCTCTTTTGAATGTGTTTATACATTATAAGTTTGCTTTTATGATAAAATTGTTTATTTCTATTCTGTCTTGAATCTTCAGTCAAAAGGATTTCAGTAATATTTGCCTGACAGTCATTGGCATAAATATTTAATAATCAAGCCTATAATCAAAGCCTGTAATGCCACTGTCTTAATTGACAAGCCACTTGTGCAAAGACAATGCTGACAGTACAACCTGCAGAGCGTGAAGGACTGCTTCCAGTAGACAATTGTCGAGCTTAAGGTGGACTGGGAAAATTGTTGGTTGGCGGCGCAAATCGATGAAATTGGCGAAACTCTCCAAAATACGTTCTTTTAGCGCTCTAACACCCTCCGCGCAATCCCGGTTCAAAAATTCGAGATTTCCGATCAGGGCGGTTTTTCCCAATTTCTGAAAGTTTGGCAGCAGCTATACAGTTATGACTATATTCATTTGAAAGATCTCGTTGAGCTTCACATTTTTGCTTTTTAAAGCAACGGTCTAGCTTTTCTCTACCGTGAAATATAGCCGAGTTTCTTGTTTTGGCGTCGAAAACTTGTCATTTTTGCAGAAATCAAATAATCCATCATTTCTTGAACTATGCAAGCCGTAAAATCAAACTAAGGGCGTCGATCTGAAGGTCTCAAAGGGGCAAATTATCCGACGCATGATCGTCTTCCAACAGCTATCCCGTAGGCTGCTATCATGAAAAATGTAGCTTTTGCAAAAAAACGACCAATTTTTTTCCAAAGATTGTGGAGCATTCACCATGCAAGCTAGAGGGCTGCTACTTGACAAATGAGTTCTGCACAAATATACCCAGGGACGATTTTTTAGTTGCCCCGATTACTGCTTTCTAGCTAAAGTAATCGCTTGACAAATTTGGAAAAAGTAGGCAAAATGCAGGCCGCGCACACATTTCAGCTTATTTCTCCATAACGAAGAGCGATTTCACAATAAATAAAAAATCGTCTCCAGCTATTTGATGGAGGTATCGAATGATATAACCGATGTCTCGCGGAAAAATTTGCTTGATTCTGCAAAAAATGCAAAATTATACTTCTTCTAAAATCTGTTAAAAATATCTTAGAACAGCAACATTAGTTTCATGGTATGCATTAGAAAGAGAAAATGTCAAGCTGCATTTTGATATGAAAATGGCTTCTTAACTCCAAGTAATGAATGAGTAATAGTGCTGCAAACTTTATGTGACCAAAGGGAATCAGCACCTTAAGGTGGTGATTCCTTTTGGGCACATATTATTGGTTGACGGTTCAAATCAAGATGAAATTTAATGAAACTTTCCAAAATAAGTTCTTTTAGCATTCTAACACCCTCCGCGCAATCCCGCTTCAGAAATTCGACGTCTCCGCTCAGGGTGGTTTTTGTCAATTTTTGACAGTTAGGCAGTTGCTATACAGCTATGATTATATTCATTAGAAAGATCTAGTTAAGCTCTACATTTTTGCTTTTTGAAGTACATTTCTAGCTTTTCGCTATCGTGAGATATAGTAGATTTTCCTATTTTGGCATTGAAAACTTGTCATTTTTGCAGAAATCAAATAATCCGCCATTTCTTGCGCTACGTAAGCCGTAAAATTAAACTACGGGTGTCAGTTTGAAGGTCTCGTCGAGACCGATTATCCGTGACATTATAATCGTCTAACTTCTACCCCGTACGCTGCTATCATAGAAAATGTAGTTTTTGCAAAAACATGACCAAATTTCTTCCAGCGATTGTGGAGCATTCACCATGCAAGCTAGAGGGCTGCTACTTGACAAATGAGTTCTGCACAAATATACCCAGGGACCCTTTTTTAGTTGTCCCGATTGCTGCTTTCTAGCTAAAGTGGTCGCTTGCCAAAGTTGGGAAAAATAGGCAAAATCCAGGTTGCGCATACAGTTTAGCTAATTTCTTTATAACGAAGAACGGTTTCATAATAACTAAAAAAAGGGACCCCAGCTATTTGATAGTGGAATCGAATGATGTGGCCGATGCCTCACGAAAAAATTTACTTTGGTCTGCAGAGAATCTGGAAAGTTAAATTACTTCGAAAATGCAGCAAAATAATTTCCAAGAACTAAAGTTAGTTTCGTTGTATTCATTAGAAAGAGCAAATGTTAAGCTGCATTTTGATATAAAAATGGCTTCTTAACTCTAAATAATGCTTGAGTAATAATGGTTCAAAGTTGATGTCTCTAAAAGGAATCACCACCTTAAGATTTCGACATAGTTCTACGAGTTATGATCATTCCTAATTTAATTGGTACTGTGTACTCTTGGTTGCTACTAATAAAGTGTATAATATAAAGCACTAAAATGGTACCTAGTTTGCTATCATATCCAAGTTGGGAGTGGACAGTAATACTCCTGCGGTATTCGCTACGCAGCTGTCAAAATAAACCAGAATGGGGACTGAACTTTATGAAATTGCTACAAGCAAATAGACTTTATCTTCATAACGTTGCCTAAATACTGACTCTACTTACTGTCCAAACACTTTTGCGATAGCATAGCTGCTCAGAACTAGCGAAAACGAAGACGAAATCTGATGCAGTTAGCTTTGAACTTGCCCAATGTTTGTATGAAAGTTTTAATACTTCACTGTGTACATGTTTAAAAGGTTAATTTTGCTCGATGCATGCTATAGAATACTTAAATCTGCGAAAATGTCCAAATTAAAGAAGTGGGTCAAGTGGGTCGCCAAAATCTCCGCGGGTCGTGGGTCGCGGGTCGCTGGTCGCCGGTCGCGGGTCAGGGGTCCGCGGGTCGCGGGTACCCGCGGGTCACGAAATTGCGACCCACTTCCACCTCTGTTTTACCCAATTGCTCAACTAATTCTCTATTCCACTTTATTTACTGCATTGTGGAACTGTTGGAACAGATTTGGAAGTGGGTAGCGGGTACCCGCGGGTAATAGAAATTTTGCTACAACCCACAGGCTACCCGCGCGGGTAGTTGCGGGTATTTCTTGTTGATGTAGTCACTAAAATTCAGGGAATTTTATTGAAAAATGTTCGAAAAAATAGGTTTCGTGTTTGGTGATTTAAAAAATCGCTGATTTTCGCTGAGTGTCCTTCTTCACGATTACTAATCTCAGTTAGAATGGGCGTTTGACTAAACTTGTTCTATTAGGTTATATCCAGAAAAGTAATCATAAGTCTTTTTCTTTTTTGTAAAGCTTTCTACTTGTATTTCTCGCTTTCAGTAAGCAGACGTACTAAATAGCTCAGCACATAGACTGCTGTTCGTTCCGTTTTTGCAAAGCTTAAATGCCTTGATTGTATGTGTTCCTTTAGTGAATGGTCCATAAGGTCAACCTGCGGGCCGCGGGGCGGGGCGGGGCGGGTCCCAGCTTGCGGGTAGCGGGGCGGGGCGGGTCGCCAAAAAGGTACCCGCTTCCAACTCTGTGCTGGAATGTGCTAAACTATGTTCCATTTTCAAAAAATTAAGAGCGGGAAGCTTTGTCCTAAAATGTTGGTTCTGCTGGGGATTTCAAGAATACTGAGAACGAATCTCAAGTTCACAGCGTTACTGTTAAGCTTTACTGAACTAATGAAAACTGGATTTCAGACTCTGCTTCTGCATTCCTGAACCTGAACCAAAGTTGGAGCAAAATTGACGACAGACAAGGCTTTGGTTTATGTTGTGCCGCTTTAGCAAAGTTCAAAATGTTTAAAACTTGAAAACAGTAGGAATCAACAACTTGGTTCCATCTGTTCACTTTGTTCAAAAAAGGCTAAAATTCTGCCTAACCTAACAGCAATTGCACCAAATGTGATTAACTTCTAACTAAGGCCCGGTTCATACTTGTCTCTATGTCTCTGTCTCTGAGTCTCTGTCTCTATGTCTCTGTCCTTTTGTCTCTACACTGATAGAGACATGACGTTCATACTTAAAAGGACAAAAGGACAAAGACTCGGTCACGCGACAACAAATTCAATTTTCATTGGTCACTTGGTGTAGTTAAAAACTAACTAAATATTTTAAATTGGGATAATACAATATGATTTTTATTGTTAACAGCTAACGTTATATTATGTGGTAAACTTATTTTTAAATTGGATATAGATGCAGCTACTTTAAAGTATTCAAGTAACAGAGACTTTTCACATGATATCATTCGTTATTCTGATTGGCTGTCTCTTAAGGACAGGCAGAAAAGTTGAGCATTGTTCAACTTCGCTTAGAGACTCTTAAGGACAGCTTAGAGACAAAAGGACAAAAGGACAGAGACAGGTATGAACCGGCCAGAGACAGAGACATTAGAGACAGAGACCTAGAGACAGAGACTTAGAGACAAGTATGAACCGGGCTTAAAATGTGATTATCTAATCTTAATTATATTTTAGTAAGATTTCCGTTGTACCAAGTTTGATTTTAAAATCTGATTAGCTCTAAACCAATCAGTATTTTTCCCAGATGCGCTCTAGCAAATCAAGTACATGCTCATGTCACATGATAACTTTAGTTAGATTTTAGTTTGATTATAGTCAGATGTTAGTCAGAACTTAGTCAAATGTTAATCTTATCCCTGACTGAAATTAAACTCTAACTTTTCATTTGGTGCAACGAAAAATGGTCTTAATTAGAACTTAATTACAAACTAGCGTAATTACATGTTAGTCAGATTTGTTGCAACCGGCCGTAAATGTGAGACATTGTCAAAATGGATGAAATGGGTCGCGGGCCGCGTTTACCAGCGTGTCATGAAATTGCTATCCACTTCTCAATCTGAAACGAATTTAATTTGCTCAGTGGTTATACTGCTAACAATGGGATTTGGAAACTAATTTTTGTTTTTCTTTTGCGATGAAGGGCTGCCCCCCTTCCACAGATGTAGTCAACATTCAAGCTTTCATTCCTGGCTTCGGATTGTGAATCAGATATGGAGATAAGCGCAGACACTTCATTCCATGGACAATTTTTTCATACCTTTACCTACCTTTTTGCTTTTAATTTAATTTTGTTGGGTATATATTAAGATTTTTGCAAGTGAATGCCATAAAGTTGTCTTTCGTGCTAATCCGCGCAGAAAAAACAGGGTCTGTCTATTTCTAAAACGGTCTGATTAAAGGCATTAAAAATCTGCGGGATTAAAATTTTAATAGATATTTCTTTAATGCTGGATGAAATGGATTAAAAATAATTAGTGTAATCCTGCCATTTTTAATTCACGGACTAAACAACTTAATTTTAATCCGTTTAATCCACCATTAAAGAAACAGCTATTAAAACTTTCAACCTGCTATCTTTTAATCCGTTTAATCCGCGTTGCTGCACCAGGATTAAATACTACGAATTATAAGCAATAAAATTAACCTTTAAGGAAATAGTGATTAAGAAGGTCGGGTTAAAATTTTCAATCCGAAATGTGACTAAAGAAAGGATTAGATTAAAATTTTATCCTAGGTGCGTTACAGTCCGTTTAATTTTTAAAGAAATGGGGTCTTAGTCTAAAAGCCATGGCGGACTAGTTTTGCTACATATATAATCTGTTGAATATGCATGCATACATTTAGCATAGCCTTCGCAATATTTTTGTGACGCTCAGTATAGAGACAATATCGTTTGGCTGACTCCCCGAATTTTGAACAGTCGTTTTGACCTGTACGTTTTTCCTGGCGTCGTTTAATTTCTAGCGTTAGATGATTGTTGACCTGTTCTTGCCACTGGAGCTGGGCTACTAGCCTGAGGACGCCTATAGGAAATCATGGACGAAACGTGGCGACCCAAAATTTAACAGCTCCCGTGGCAAGAAAAGGCCAATCATCTAACTCTAGTCGTTTTGACATCTAAAATCCCTGTGTGGGAGGGTGGCGATAGTTTAAAAACATGTCAGTTGAGCTCAGATTAGCTGATTCCAAGTCCAACTCCTGACGATATTGTTAGATTGAATAGGGAAGGATCAGCTCGTATCAATCAATCTGTTTAGTCGTCAGAGACTGACGGATATTAGCACCAAACTGTTCTGTCTTCCTCAGGATTGAATCTGTTGCTGGAAATGGTATATACTGTGAAACAAGTTAAGCTGAACACAAGCATGAGGCCATTTTGTATGTCATGTCGTACTGTAATATCTTACCGTTTCTGTGGTGACTACGAAACTGGGTGCAGTAGGAATAGGAATAAAGGTCTAAAACTAGGAACAGGGACAGGACCCGCAATTTATGGTTGGCTATAATGTTGTTTGTGTTCAGGCTCAGTGTAGTGACCAGCGGCCGGCTGGCTGACTTGCCGGACGACCGGACGGTCACTACACAACCGGCCGGCTGGCCGACTGACCCAGGCTAGTTGTACGTGTATAATAAGGTCTTGGTGTGCACACTGTATAGTTATAGCAAGAGTGTATAATAGATATAAATAGATATCTATTATATGTACACTCTTGGTTATAGTAACATACACAGCCAAATTTTGTATCTAATTCGACCCGGTCGGCAGACTGGTTTACGTGGCTCGATGGGCGGTTGGTCGGTGTGGAAGTCAGTCCGGCAAGTATCGTGAAGTATTTGCCTCCCCCTTCAAACTAATTGTTCCTTCATAGCTATCTTTTAATAGAAGCGAGCCATCTTGTTGCTAGCACCCCCCTCTTCAGACCTGCAGCTCACTACCCACCAGAGGGGGTCCCTCAGCCCCCCTCCCCAGAATCCGGATTTTCTGGTTTCATTGGGTAAAACAGGAAAAACCCTGTCCCCCCAAATTTCCCTCCTGCACATGTCCGATGTACCTATAGTATAATGGTTTCCTCTTGTAGAAATCATTAATTAGATAAATGATGACATGGTAATTAAGCTACTTATGTCTGTAATATTAACAATTGGAATAAATATAGGAAATTCTCAAATCAGTGCTGGAAGTGGGTTATAGTCTTTTGGGTTTTCTCTAGGCCAAAAAATTTGGGGGGATAAAATGGACTAACAATGCTAAAAATACGGTAAAAGTTGGCCCGTTTTCTATGTGTACTGCTATAAATAAGCTAAAAAGTGCTCTAAAATCAAGTTTTAGTACCAAAGTAGACAATTCTAGACTAAAAAATCCCGGCGAAGCCGAAAAAATTTAAAAATTTGATCAAAAATCCTTAAACGGTAGATATAGCCTATTTTCTACGCGTTGCTTACTTACTGTGCTATAAAAACTGCTCAAAAATTAAGCTTTCGCACTAAGATTTTAGGCCAAAGGCTTTTGACAAAGTATGATAATTCTTGAAATTTTTTCACCAAATAATCTAAAAATTGGCACTTTCTGGGTGGGCATTTCTCAGTGATGGGGAAGCAGAAGCCCAAAAAGTGAGAGATGGAGTGGGGGCCCACTGCAGTAAAAAACCTCAGAAGTTTAAAGTGTGTTTTCCCTGGTATATAACGCCACACGCATAATATGTTCACACAATGAACTTCAAGTTAATTGTCCTTGCTCCCAATTGAAATATATAAATGAGGAATTTTACGGAGGTGACTATGTATGAATCTCTGAACTACGTCTTTATATAAACTTGAAGTTCAAATAATTTTACGTGGAAAATTAAGCGAAAATGAAAACTAAAACAAAAATGCAATTACTCCTAAATCCAAAAACATTTAGATATGGGGTCTCTGTAATTATCCCCTAAAGATCCAATTTCAGAATTCTTGTATGTATATTGAGGATAAAGCTAGAATTCCCGAAGCAGCTTCTATCCCTTTATTTCAACCTTTCAATACATTTTAATACAGATGATCCCAAATTACAATTACAATATAATTAAAATTACAAGGAGTACGTAGTTAGTTACAGAGATAATATCTAAATGTTTTTGGATTTAGGTATAATAGCAATTGTTGTTTTATTTTTCATTTTCATTAAATCTCCATGTAAAATTAGTAAACTTCAAGTTTATATGCCAAGGTAGTTCAGAGATTCATACATAGTCCCCTCCGTAAAATTCCTCATTTATATATTGGGAGCAAGGGCAATTAACTTGAAGTTCATTGTGTCAACATATTATGCGTGTACACATATGCATAAATATCATATCCCTACCGTCAAAATATATAATAAATAAACTATGAAGGTCTCCTGCTGTGACACTTTTGGTTGTACGTACAATCTGTATTCCGGCTGTTTGTACGTACAACCAGGCAGCCTGAACGATTAGACTGATAGTACGTGTCATATACATGATAGAGTAAGAGTATGCAACTCTTACACTATTGTGTACTGAACATGCTAGGCATGGTCGGTTGGGTAACTCCCCCCCCCCGGACTTTTAGGGGTAGGGTCCCATCTTGAACTAGTTCGATGTATATTGTATATGTTATGCCGAATATTCATAATTGCCTATTATATATAATAGGCAACAAAGTTGTCGATTATATATAATAGGCAAGGCGTTTTGCCGATTATTCATAATAGGCAATATTACTTGCCTATTATATATAATAGGCAGAAATTTTGCCGATTTTATATAATAGGCAACGACGTCTTGCCGAATATTCAAAATGAAATTTACATTAAATTCTCCAGTGCAGATTTAAATTTGATACACAAGCTGCGCAATTGTCCGTAAATATAACGTAAACCGCTACTAGGGTCCACAGTGGCTGGCTCACGTTTACTCTTTCCACAAATAAACCAATTTTTAAGCCTTTAAATTGGTTTATGTTAATGATTTTAACTGAGACATTTTAATTTCTTAACCGTTAACTTTATTTTTGATTTTTGACATAATAAAACATCTCGATTTTTTACCATTTTAAGAATCTAACGTTCTAATATTTTATTATTTTGAGGCGCCCTTATATTGTTTGATAGTTAGTCAGCACTCTTAAAAACGTGTTAACAATTGCTCTTATTTATGGACAATTGCACAGCTTGTGTATCAAATTAAAATCTGCACTGGAGAATTTAATGTAAATTTCATTTTGAATATTCGGCAAGACGTCGTTGCCTATTATATAAAATCGGCAAAATTTCTGCCTATTATATATAATAGGCAAGTAAGATTGCCTATTATGAATAATCGGCAAAACGCCTTGCCTATTATATATAATCGGCAATTTTGTTGCCTATTATATATAATAGGCAATTATGAATATTCGGCATAACATATACATGCTTTCACACAAACACTTCTGCTCAATGATTCGTTAATTAACAAGGCTTACGGTAAGTAATTTAAAGTAAGTAAGTAAATTTGATTAATCAATTATAACTTTAATTAGGTTAATGCAATTTGACAACGCATACCACAACTTTGTAGCATTTTGTGCTCTTTTCAATGATATTAAAATAGTTGCGGAATACATTTCAACGAATTTATGTTTTAATTTTCAATATCATTTCTAACAAACTTTCGGAAGGGGGTTTCCTAGTTGGCTAACCGAGCCTGCCTATCATGTTCAGTGCATAACAGTGTAAGAGTTTCATTCTTTTATTCTATTATGTACCCTTGGTTATATGATATAGCAGAATTTGTAAAGTCATATGTACCATAACAGTTTTGTTAGCTATAACTTTTTGATTTCTTTCTCAAGCTCTAGCTCAGCATCTTTTGGTGATTTCAGATCAGAAAGCTTTCCAACAGTTATAATTACAATCTGACTCTCTAGAAAGTAACTGTCACAAAACATTTGAAAACTGCTCAAATTTACTTCGAAAAACGGGATCAGATGATCAGATTACTTCGACAAAATTCATATTACTATCCAAATGTAAAGGCTTAATCGCAAAAAGTTGATGTTAAATGCAGAAGGTTTCGACATTAGTAGTAATAGGCAGCACAATTGAGCACACTTTGGGAGCCATTTTGATCCCATCTTTTGGGAGCCATTTTGATCTCTATTTTTGGGAGCTGTTTTGATCCCACTGTTTGGCTGCCATTTTTCTCCAAGCGATTAAGCTGATGTTTGGGTGATGTAATGACTGTGTTTTTGGGAACTGCCTAATTAGCTCTGAGATCATCAACCTGTAGAATTGTTAGGGAGACACTTTTGATCCCAACTTTTGGGAGCCATTTTGATCCCAACTTTTGGGAGCTATTTTGAATCCAACTTTTCGGTCTGACGAGAATTTGTGTTTGAGTACTTACTTGAATTCCAACTTTTGGGAGCCATTTTGATCCCAACTTTTGGGAGCCATTTTGATCCCAACTTTTGGGAGCTGTTTTGATCCCAACTTTTGGGAGCCATTTTGATCCCAACTTTTGGGAGCTATTTTGACCCCAACTTTTGGGAGCCGTCTTGATCCCAACTTTTGGGAGCCGTTTTGATCCCAACTTTTGGGAGCCATTTTGATCCCAACTTTTGGGAGCCATTTTGATCCCAACTTTTGGGAGCCATTTTGATCCCAACTTTTGGGAGCCATTTTGATCCCAACTTTTGGGAGCCATTTTGATCCCAACTATAGGGAGTTATTTTG
>JASAND010007334.1:0-13317 GCA_030248195.1 Trissonchulus latispiculum | reverse complement strand
GCCTAAGTTTTTTGCTAGTCTTTGAACGTTCTCAACTTAAGCACTAATACTCGTCTTACTCAGTGGTTTACCTTCCAGATGATCTAAAGGTGATGAAAACAGAACAGGTAGGATTCGGCAGGAACAGCGATTGTCACAACCACAATAATGTCACAAATAAGGCAAATGGGTCCGGGTGGCAATAAGTAATAATGACAATCTGATCCTCCGATTCAGTCTCCTACAAAGTACTGAGGGTCTTGGCGACCAGAAACAGAAAAGGCTATCACAAGCCAACGGCTCAACTACCGACCAAAATAACAACTTGAGCGAAATACAGAGATGCACAGCCGCACACTTTAGTTGCCAACCCAAGACTAAAGTTCAGATCTCTCACGAACTGAACTTCAGCCGTACCCCTGCTAGAGGGAGTTCTAAAGTTTTTGAATTGTCCAATCGCTGTTTCCTACCGTATCCTTGTTTTTGTCGGCTCTCTCTGCTTTCGTCAAAGAGCCGAACCAGCTTGACGTCGAGAGAGCTTACGTAACTCTGGGGTCTAATTTTGATTACTTTAGGGCTTCTCTTAAGGCTCCTTTCTTTCAATTTCTTTCTCCAGAAAGTATTCAAGTGGAAACCCAGATAACGTCACTTCAAGACCAGCGTCACCAAAATACTCAAACAGTCTTAGATTCATGATACAAAAGGTACAGTTCCCCTTAATGCCTACAAAATTGTTCATGAGATCAAGAATTCAAATTTTAGGTAGCTATGTCCAAATCAACTCTAAGAAGAAAATCCAAAATACTCAACTAGCTAAGCCTCAAAACTTCGAAAAACCTCTCACATATTCCAAGAACAGCTAAACGAATTACTAAACAGGTCACTAAACAGCATGAATATAGTAGTTCTTAGACTTCAAAATTCCCTTCTTAAAACTCGTGAAATCCATAAAAATTATTCCATGCCAGTAAGCAGATTTTGCTGCCTCCACACTCCACTCCACAAAAAATGGGGGAAAGTTCGACTAGGGGGGAAAGTTTTCAGAGCAAAAACTGTGCAAACAGACCAGACTGATACAGGATAGCGACAAGTCAGCAGTTATAACAGTGTACAGCAGAGCTCCAACCTAGACAATCGCAGTAAAATCAAATAAAAGAGGTAGTAAAAATTACATTACAAAGATAATAATTAAAGTCACAATACAAGATCTTTTCTTTGTCGGTGGCAGATGGCGATGGCGAATAAAGTCAATATAGGATCGGTTACAGTTCAGTCGCAGTTGTAGTGGCAGTACGGTAGTAGCAGCGGCCTATTACAGTTCATTCATCGGCCAGTAGGAGGTGGGCGCAGACGTGCAGCCCCGGGGACTAGAGGTACCAGTTGGGAAACTGGGGCGGGCATTGCACGAAGCTGATTGCAGAGATATTTTGGAGGGGGCCAGATGGGCAGTTACCAGGGTGTGGAATGCGCCACCGGTCAGGGAAGTCAGCGGGCGCCGACGTGGGGAACGGAGAACGTCGAGATGAGCCGGACTGTGGGATTAGTGAGAGCCGGAGGTGATGATGATGTTGATGAAGACGGTACTGGAGGGTGAGCGGAGACAGTCGGACGGCTCAGTAGGAGAACGGTGCATCAGCCAAAGAATCGAGCGCCAGAACCTGAGGAATCGAACCACGGACCAACCGACCAGGAAACAGCCACGCCAAAGTGTCAAGGAAGAACCACTGATAGAAAAACAGCCTATAATTAGAACATTGTCCGGAATAAGTAAACAGTATAAACAAACAATAAAAGAGTTTACCGGTGACGAGTTATCCTCTCGCCACCGCCTAAGGAAATCAAATGTATCAACCAAAAGGTAAGAAACAGTAACCCAGAATTCTCAGCGAACAGAAAGATATCAAGGCATACGACTAATTTCTCGACAGTCTGCTTTGCGTTAGAAGCAAAGCTAATTCTACTGTCACTATTTTCTGGTCTATGTTAACTTCCACAGAAATTCCGAATACTTTCATATCAAACGACTAAATCATCAGTAACTACGATTCTATCAATTAGCAACTAAGATCAAGCAGAATTCAACTGAATCAGTGCCACAAATATACAAACAGCAAGAGAACAGACAGTTAGAGTGCAACTCAGTTAGGGGTTAGTATCCAGCTCTTGAATTGTGTTGCAGGCGATCGGGTCCAGTTCCAGTTCCCTGAAGACATTTCTTGACTCGTGCTGCCAACCACGGGAGTCCCAGATTCAAAAAGAAGGAAAAGAAGCTAAAACTGCTACAGACATGGACACGGGTAACAGTAACTGCCAATCACATATTTTTATTTTTGTTGCTATATTGTTTATCCTTTTAGATTCGTTTCGGAGAGAATATCTTGCTCAGTCATCATAGATGCGTTTCATTCTTCGAATCACTACAAGACAGTGCGGTTTCAGTAACGAACAATGAAGTGTGCAAATCCACAAAGAAACAACCAAAACAGTGAAACATTCAGTTTCCAGCAATCAGCATACAGACGTTTGGTGTGGTGTATTTCTCTTTCTACTCTTGTTTTCCATAGCATGACAGTTACTATGTGGGGAACAGGGAATCAACAGTCCGGTTGTGACAAACCGTATACTCAAGGGACATGGGGATCCCAAGAGAACTGTCATGCTATGTCCTGCGCATGCATTCTTTCTTCCATCTGCTAAACATAAAATACATACAACAGATAACATATAGTTGGCCTGGTACTGGTTTCATCTTATTACCGCTTCTCATTCATCACCTACTGGGGGAAGGGGACAGGGATCAACATGCATCTCAACGAATATTCGCCCTAGGGGAGAGGACAGGGATTCTTTCAGAAAACTCAACAAACATACGATTCGCTTTTCATTCAAGCTTATTATTTACTATAATCGCAAACAGAAAATGATCCTAGTACCAGCCACGAGGCCCAGATAGTTCACCTAAAATTCATGCGACATGATGATAACAGGCAACATAGAATGGGAAGCAGGCAGAGCATGCAACCGAAAAGAAACTAAATATGGATGCTGATTTTTGGGATACACCCAACCAGACCTACCCCATGTAGGATTTTCATGCAAAATAATAGTACACTTACTACCGCAAATGCGATTGGGGCACCGAAACATGCTGGGAAGAGGGGACAGGAGCTCATGCACCCCCTCCTGCAAACGAGACTTAATTGGAAAGCATTCAAACTATTAAGAGTAAGTGGGACGGGGACAAACTGAAAAGGGATGCCATGAAACGTCAACTTAAATCTCCAAACACAAACCAAACATAAAACAATGGACATAGACAATACCTGAGGTCCCAAAATGGACACGGCCCGCCGCGGAACGAAGACCTCAGTCGATCCGGGGGCAGTGTAGATCCAGTCCTCATAGGAGGACTTCCGCAGTTCAACAGGCAGGGTGGTTCGCTGCCGGAGGGGGCCGTGAGCCGCTTCAGATACCACTTCATCAGCAGACTCTGGGGGACCAGGGTTATGGTGGAGTGTATATAACACCGGCTGGGGAATGGGGGGGGGGGGCGGGAGAATGAGGACGGAGCTGGAGGAAGAATCGTCAGAGGAAATGGAGTCCACCTCCATCCGATCCAGCTCAATGGCATCAGAGGAGGTGCCACTGAAGTCCGACTGCTGATCGTAATGATCCAGCCACTGGTAAACGTAGTTGCTGACGCGGGGCATGATATCTATAACAGAATACGCAAAATCGTAAGAAAGTTACAGCAATTACAGCACAGACAGAATTTAGGACGAGGACAAGGGACAAAGGACAAAACTAAAGATAAAACTAAGGAAAAACCACAACCCTTAACTAACTTAACTATACTTAACGAAATGGTAATAACTCGCTAACTACACCGCACACCAGAAATGCCGATAATGATAGGACAATAATTAGGCGGGTCTGCGCCTGTTCGCATGCGAAAATCATAAATATCCGATGGTAAGCATAGTGACAAACGATTGGCAACATCGAGCAAAGCTCCTATAGCTTCGTTTGACAGGACGATAAAACCCTTACTTAGAGGCCAACCGCCAAGTTCTTGAAGCAACACAACATACACAGACTTTCACTTTACATTGGGACAACGAATACACCACCACTATACGAGGGTTCAAAAACTCGAAAATGCTGTTTGGTTAGCACACTAGATTTACGCACGTCATCACTCTCAGGGAACACAGTTATAGGAACACCATAATAACTTATGGGTCTGTCGCGTGAAACTCCACAGCGAGTGCAGAAGGTTTCCGGAAAGTTGGGAGAAAAGACTCGAAAGTTTGTCATTTGTCTAGAAATATGTCTCGAAAGTTGGAATTTTGCAACAAATTTGTCTAGAAATATTTTAAAACTTTCTTGAAAGTTATGTAGTATTTCGAGACAAAAAGTCAACTTTCTAGAAATGTTAAAGTGTGTCTAGAAATACTTTCGAACTTTCTAGAAAGTTATTGTAATATTTCGAGACAAAATGTCAACTTTCTAGAAATATTTAGAGTTCTCTGGAAATGTTTTACACTTTCCGGAAAGTTTACCAAAAGTCTAGAAATATTTCGAGGCATTTTGCACTTTTGAGACACAATTGCAAACTTTCGAGACTTATTAAACCATCGAAACTTTTTCAACTTTCGAGACGATCAACAACTTTCGAGACACTCAACAAGTTTGGAGACACTTATTAGCGTTTTGTTATCCCGTGCGGACGATAGATTTTGAACAAATGACATTCGTTGGAGAGGTGTTGTTTATATTGCAAAACAGCCTCAATGACATTATTGCTTGCAAGTTGAGTTATTCAACAGCAAACAGACATACAATGCTTAAATACAGATTAAACATTTTGTAAATGTATTTAAAGTTTTTTACATACCTAGAATACTCATAATTATTAACTAATTATTAATTAATTATTAACTAACACATAATAATCATAGCATGACATGCGAGATGTCTGATAGAAAAAGACTCCGCAACGTAGTCCCGTAGCCGTAGGTACCGAGTGCTAGATACAAACGCCTGAAAATATTGAGAACATTTCTTTTGATGAGACTTCTTGGGGTTCGAACTTTTATCTTGACGAAAGCCGCTTTTACACAATCAAACTTTTTGTTAAATTCATGCTCCCCTTAATTTGTCAAGGGGTAAGCCATAAAACTGCGAAGCCAAGACTAAATGTTAAAATAACTTTATTTATAACATTAGTCACAGCATTGGCTGCGTGTAAAAACAAAAACTATTTTGTGCTGAGAGTCGGCAGAACGCATAGTTTAAGGCTTCGAGGTGTGTGCCTCAGAATCGTTGGGAGTAACCCCAATCGTCCAACAAACCAATCATTGAAACTAGTTGCTCTCATAACCGGAGAGTAACAAAGTGCTTTTCAAATGAATATTACCTCAGCGTTTTTTCTACAGATAATAGGTTAAGCATGCAGGAATACATTATTCTGTTTTCATAATCAATTTAATGAAGAATGTTCATAAAATAATAACCACATATTAATTATACTTTACATAAAGTTGGGCTCATGACATAATTTACGCAACACATTAGGCTGATCAGATTGGGAGAAGGTACCATCTGCATCAATCGGCCGCAAACATAAAATTTTGGATCCTACGGATCCGACAATGAAATTTTATAATTTGTGTCTTTCAAACTGAAATCTTGCAACTCAAAGTGCTCTGTCGTCTGCTGACAACAGGAAACTGATTATTATCGGAATGGCACCTCGGTGCCAAAATATCCCCCCTAATTGTATTTGTACTTATCCGAGATTTTCAAGGAGTTGGCCAGTCAAGGGGGGAAACCCCTTTGAATGGAGCTAACGGGTGTCCACGATGCGGTGAAAGCAGCGTGGCCACTTCTGCTCCGGCAGTGGCCTTGCCTTTGCCTCGGGCAATTGCGATATGCAATTATCCAGTGCCATACCGTGGACCCAGTACAAAATTTGGTGTGGCACTACCCCTCATCGCGAAAGCAACTGGGGTGTGGCACTAAGAGGGGGGGAATACATTATTCTGTAGTAATCATATGTTTCTAGAAAGTTTGACATGATTCTAGAAAGTTAGAAAGTTTTCGAGAAGGTGCGTAATTTGTCCATACGTTTTGAGACAAAGTTTTGAAAATTTTCGAGACAAATCTAATTTTCAAATTGACAACCTTTGAGACATTTGTTGATACCTTTTGAGTGGCTCTCTTCTCAATTTTCCGGATACCTTCTGCACTCGCTGTGGAGTTAAAAATGATAGACCCAGACATTTTTTAGACATTTTTTTTACATTTCAAGACATTTTAATGTTTCTAGACAATGCTTCTAGACATTTAAATCTTTCGAGACTTATTCACTGCATTTACTCGAAATATTTTCAAAAGTCCAGAAATGTTTATGAAACTTTCTAGACAGTTGCGTAATGTTTCTAGAAATATTTTGTAAATGTCTCGAAAGTCAAAATTTTTCCTGACAAAATGTCTCGAAAGTTGTCAACTTGTCTCGAAATATTTCTAGACAAATTGTCAACTTTCCGGAAACCTTCTGCACTCGCGGTGGAGTTTAACGTGACAGACCCATTAGACCAAACCTCCAGTAACATTCAGTACAAATTAACGTAACAACTTGAACAACATGCGGGCCGACTAAATTTATCCGTTTATTCACTGCAAACGGCTCAGGTTTTGAAGGATTGGTGAAGATATCCAATGTTCCGTCAGGCATTCAGTCATAATCAGGACCTCGCATGTGCAGGGGGCAGACCATCGGTAGCGGTGCTGGGGGAGTGTTATCAGCAGGATGGCGTTCAGGCGACGAACTCAAGTTATCAGGTACTCTGGGAGCCGTTTTATACCTAAATGTAAGATTCTCTCCATTAATTGCACAACTTTTCGAACTCACGACCTATGTATAATCGTTATTCTAATGCAACACATCACACAATTGATATTCACACACTCAACAGTAACATTTACTAGTCATAAGAACAAAACTTTGATTTTAAAGATTTTGTGAATGTTTTTTGGGTTTTCTGTGGGGTTATATTGCTTTTTCTAGTAATTTTAATCGCTTTTTCTAACTATACAACAATCTACTAGCAAGAAACTATCTTACAGAATACACAGCTAGTTACAATGGCACATAAAGTATTACTTTATTTTTATTGTCAGGAGATATTTTCGTATGGTTTTCTACTTTTTTGTATCCTTTTTTGCGTGAGGTAATCCTCAATGTTTTCTGAGCAACATCTTTTTTTCGAAGTCCTTTCCCCGGATCTGCAAGCCGGAGACTCCCTGTGACCCGTAAGGACCGAAAAGTCCATCTATAATTTTGGTAAAGATGTTACAACCAAAATTAAAGCAAAATGTCAACGCCCAACATGGGGTAATTTTTAGTTTGCACTCAAAAGTGGGTGCGCGGTCGGGTCATTCAGTGTCAACAGACATACTAGTGACAAATTACAATTAGAATAAACGTACAAAGATCCTAGCTACGGTTCTTAGTCTATGTTACAACATTTACAGTAAAATCTATATTTCTATATTACATGCTAGTTTCAGGTACTATAGATCGTGATCAAATTCGGTGGATTTCGGGGAACGCCGGCACGTGCGAAACAGGTTCTTAAACTTGGGATTCGGACCCGAGAATAGAGGGCTTCCTGCGAATAAACGTGCAATATTGGGTGCAGCTTTAGAAGGTTTCTGTTCAACTCATTCGGCAGGAGAAGACTGATTAGAAGAGCTGGTAGACAACTCGTGGATGACTACATTAGGTGCCTTACTAGCAGGCCATTTCCCCTTTGGTGGGTCACGTACTGATTATACAATCATAAAGCGGCTGCAAGGAAAAGTTCATCATCAGTATCATATTCCGAAACTTGATACAGTCTTTTCTTAACTTTATGAAGTTCCGGAAACATAGATTTCTAGCGCTTTTTATGTTCATTCATTTCCAAGAATGCCGAAAGGTCCTGTTTTACATCCCTCCAAGAATCTTCCATCCCGTTATTGCGAGTGAGAATGCCCTATAATAGCACTACATAAGAGCACTACATAGGAGAACTCCACGGACTGGTGGAAGGTCTGATTAATCCGTATTTCAACATTTCAGTTAACTCTTCAAGTAACGGTTATCTCAGATGTACAGGAAGTCTGTAGGGTGTGCATAGATAGGTTTAGCTTCGCCGGTGTTAATATGTGCCTTGAAAATGGTACATTTTCCGATGTCGAAGGGTGTTGCGAGAAACAAGATAGATTTTCATTCAAAAGTCCCAAAAATTGTACACACTCACTTTCAGTCAAATTTTCTTTATCATAAGATATCTCTCTCATTGCTTCGGGCAGGTCTGATAGTTCACATGATAGTTCTAGGTGCTGGTATCGCTTTGTGTAAATTTGATACTATAGGCTTTAATTCTTTATGAAAGTGGATGAAACTTTCCAAATATACTATTTCGGTGCCCTTTAACATTCTGGGACCAGTCCCGCATTTTTATCTGCAAAGATAAGAAATTTTTGGTTTTTGCCATTATTCTCTCAGTACATAGTCGAGACACCGGATTGGTTGGTATGGCTGGATAGAGGGCACAGATATGAACATTTTTGCTTTTACAACTTTCGAGCTATCTCTAGTGGTTAAGTCAGTATAAGCAAAAAACGATTTTTGGGGTCCAAAAATGGCCGTTTTCGAGAAAATCAGTTTTTTCAAAATTACTGCCAAATCATATGGACAATTTTGGTTTATTTATACTCGATCGATACACAGTCTCATTGCACATTTTATCAATGCCTATTAGCCGGAGTTTGTTGCTCAAGCTAGAGATTTGGCAGAAAAACGATTTTGGCAAAACTGCGATTATTTTGTTTTGAACATCGATTTCTCAAAAACTACCCAATCGATTCGCGTGATTTTTGGCAGGATGAGAATTCGCCCTATTGCGGAGGGACATTTTTCTTGGTTTGAGCTAAAACATCTCCAGTTGCGAAAAAACTCAATGCAAAGTTGCGAAATTTCGTGTCATCGCGCATTTGCCGGATTTTCTGGAGTACTGAGACTTGTTGAGCCAAATCCAAAAAAATGTCCCTCGGCGCACATGTCCTTCATATCATGGCACAAGAAAAAATTTTGGCCGATTCTACAGTTTTGAGAAATCGATGTTCAAAAATTTTTGGTCTGTCAGATGTCAGCATGTCGGAAGTTTTTTGCTATTTTTTTGCTAATTTTGCTAGTTTCGTAAGCTCATATGAGTGTCCTGATTATAAGCTTTAAAACGATGTATAAAGCTCTTTCCAACTCCCAAAATTGCGAAAGTTATAGCGTTTCGAAAAATTACCACAAAAGCACTGCACAAAAGGATACCAGCACCTTAAAGCATTAATCCGAAAATTAGAACCTTCCTTGGGTTTCAGTCGACTCCCCTATTTTACAGTTTCCCCATATTCATTTGTCACTTCCTGATATTAAAACAGCGGTCTATCCCTTTTCAGTTCATTACAGTTCATTACAGTTCATTACAGTTCATTACATTAAAGTTCATTACAAGGTATCACATGTCCTAAAGTCGAGTTAGCATGGACAGTTGCCCTCTTCCCAGTCTTATTACGCATGGGCACAGGTATGCACCGCGTACGTAGATTAACCATGGCAGGTAAGGCCTGTACCTCATGGGTGTCGGGCTCATACTTGAGGGGATTAGGTTCAAAGCAACCGTCATATTTAAGAGTACACTTTCTACTAAGCCCGGGATGGCTACCTCAGAGTAAGGGGGTACCTCAACTTGTCTGATAGATGACACTCGAAAAGCAGTTTCGGTGAGTGGTGAGAGGTGAACTAGCCTTGCTACCATGGGGGTGCATTCAGGCTTACACAAACACAACTCTCCTTTGCCGAAGCTCAGTGTCAAATCACCTCCATGTTCATGCAAAAAATCGGTACCGATTAGGCAATCTTCTGCCAATCCCTTAGGAACCAAAAATGTATGCTCTATTTTCACACCGGGCGAGTCATGAAATTCAACTGGTAGTCGCACTGCTCCACGAAACTTCAAAATTTGCCCGTTTATTCCGTCAGCTCTGGGGAAACGTTCCAACGGCGAAATTGTCAGATTTAAGTACTTAGCTAAAGCCTCGCTCATTAAACTCGGTTGGCTCCCGTATCTACAAGAGTTTGTACCGCCCTACCGTTAATTGTTAAGTATATCATAGGTTTAGGGGTCGGTTTGGGGACAGTGCTAGTAACATTACCAGCTTTGTTATGAGCGTGACGTGACGCACCGATTAAGTGAATCTGCGAACCATGATATCGCTGATGTGGCCTTAGAGGGAGAGTAACTCGTGAATCATCTTCGGTGGGCCAGGTGATTGTATGTAACCCTAAATCAAGCGTAATTTCGCCTGGAAAGTGTAACATAAAATCAGGTCCTAATATGCAGTCTACAGTCAAAGTATCAACTACAGTAAACTATAGTAACCCACTCTTTTACGGGTAGTGCCTTGTGGGTGTGCTGGAAAAGGATAGGTATGTGCACAGTGCCCACAATCTGACTTTTCCCGCCATTCGCCGTACATATAAAGTGGTCAGATCCAGTAGGTTTTAGGCAAATTAAGTCGCGTAGCTGGATCGGTACTCATTACTGAGACTAAGGAACCTAACAAACCTTAAAACTAAGGAACTAAGGAAGCAAGGGTACGCTCCTAACCATTAACACTGAGTGTGCATTGACTACTCGGTTCGTATTACCCACAACCGGTCGGATTTTCGTTTTTCGGATTCGACTCGGCGGGAAGCGTTCAGTCGCTTAAAGGGGCTGGTGGCTGCGTCGGAGTGGGAGATCATAGAAAAATCAGTCGTCAGTTCTTGCTCATATTCGGAGTTCTCGTGGGTGTCCTGGCGAGAAAATCGTACTATCCGCCGGTCTGCTTTCCTTTTGGATCCTAAGTTCAATTCTACTGTGGGAGAAAGACAGTGGTCTTGGCTATCCTCACTCAGCAGTTGAGTAGTGGCCTCTAAATCCCTAGCATTATAATCTGACATGGAGGAGGCGTAAGAAGTGCCGCTAGATAGTTGTTTAAATGTGGGACCTATCGGGCAGCGGTTGGTAGACTTACGTAGATTATCATAAGTGGTAGCTCGACTCACAGTTCTCAGGGGGGGGTTCTCATTACCTACCGCGGGCGTTCCTAGCTCTATGGCCGGTTCCTCCTCATCATCACTAAAAAGGATGCACCTGCGCGCCGCACAGATAGCCGGGGTAGGAAGTTTAGGATCTCCATCCCATCGTGACCTAATTCTGCGCATAAATTTTCTACCGCACGGAGTCATCCAAAATATTATCACACAGCCTATAACTATGATTAGAATAACTAACATTAAGCCGTGATTTTGTTTTATAGGTAAGAAGGGCAGATGAACATACTTTTTTCTTTGATTCTCAATTAAATTTCGAGCCTGTTCATTCTCATATTTGGCAGTAGAAAGTTCGGTAAAATGTAACGGTATTCGGCCCAACAGGGCAGGACAATGGCCTCTCGAAGCTCTGACATAGTTACGGTGTTCTGGCTAATCCTAAGGTGCTGGTTAAGACATTATTACCTATGATGATATGTAAATACCGTCCATGTTCAAACCACAACGTTCCTGTGTCAGGTACTGCAACTCGTTCACCCTCCGCTACGTGATTCAAGGAAGGGGAGCGGGCAACTATCATTTCAGTGCAGTTAGTGCGAATCTAAACACCTGCCGGGGTGGTACGATACTCAGTAGAATTGTCCAGAATTGTCCAAAACAGTTTCGTCAGAAAAGGAAGTCAGAATTTGCAGACATTTAGCGCGAATGCTTGTAACTATAGCGTTTGGCGGACAAAACCAGAGGCCGGGAGCTGTTTTACATTCAGTAACGTCAATTTCACGTACCTCGTCAGAGTCTAATCGTTGAGCATATTCAGGCATGGGGGCCATAGTTGTTATACCCCGCTCCCGTGAATTATACCCTAAGTTGTGCACGGCATGCAGTGGTCTAACCTCATGCTCTAAAGGAACGGGAATTCTAACACGAAACCAAAGCGCAAAGTATTGAACTCAATCTTAATTGGGTAAACCTTTCCAAACTGATAAATTAAACTAGGTTCTCGGTTCAGCAAGGAGTTCCAAAGAGAGGGACGATTTCTAATAATTTCTTTTAGGGTTTGAAAATTTACCAGACCCGGAGTAATTTCGGACCTCAAGCCTGCATGCATAACAGAATTTAAACCCTCGCGTAGAAATGGCGTAAAGATATGCGCTAACAACTGCATATAAATTTGACGCATATACGAGAAATTGGAGCAACGGGCACGAATAATTAGACTAGTTAAATCTTGCACTGTATGATGTAAAAAGGCATAGACCTACTCATTTGCATGCACAATCTTACGAACCAAATCAGTAATTTTCATTTGCTCGCTCCTCAAAAGATGGAAGCCATGTTCAACCGCATCCATTTTACTATCTAGTTTACCTAAATGATAAGAGTTTGACAAACTGCTATACCCCCAATACCCAAAGCACCCGCCAGTAAGAATTCAATAAAACGCTTTGGCCGCTTCGGTGTATCACTTGGGGGATACGAGGTGCAAACTCCCGGTGTTGAACGGCATAGACTAGCCAGCAGTTTGGAGTAAAGGTTAGTATTCAAAACGCCAGAGTACAGTTTTCTATATTCAGTTTTAATCTGGTCAATTCCGTGTTCCAAAAACCTATGCTGAGGACAACTTTGATTGATCATGCGTACACAGTATCGATCGGTTTTTGCCATACCAGTATTCAGGTCAATGCAGTCTTGCTCATTGGCCCACTCTGGAGGTTTCCACTCAGGTGAGATAGGCGGAACCTCCAACTGAACGATCAGTGCCAGATATTCGATTTTTTCCTGGGAAATAACTCCTATTCCTGCGGGGCTGAGTACAGCTCTGTAATGAGGCGGCGTGACGTCGGTCCTCTAAAAATATTTAATGTGTGTATGTGAAATTATTTTAATATAAATTGTGGTAGAAACATTATCTTTAAGAGTGAATTATAATGAGTGTATTTCCTATGAAAGTGTGTTGTGAAATTTGTTTAAAATTATCATGTGAAATTTATGTGAAAGTGTCTTGCTTGAACTCTGTGCGTCTACGTGTAAATTACGTATATGTGTGTCAGCCAGCCTAGCCAATAGGTGGCGCTGTTGAGACGTCTGTTTTCTCTCGAAGCCTCTCCCAGCATCTCACTTCTCAAGGGGGTCTCAAAACTATCCAATCAAATTCTTCCACGCTCTTTCAAAACTGGTCTTATCCAGACGTCTCA
>JASAND010007330.1:0-82251 GCA_030248195.1 Trissonchulus latispiculum | reverse complement strand
CAACTGTTAATGTAATGGCCACATGATCTAAGGTCAAATGAAGTATCAGCCTTAGCTTCATGATATTATGTAATGTAACAATTATGTAATGATTATGTAACCGATGATGTTTTTCTGTTTTCTTAGGAGATTGGAATGTTATGCAATGATCTTGGACTCCAGCTTGACTGCATTCCCAAAGGGATGGAAGATTATTTGAGCTTCACGCTCAAAAAGAGAAAAACGCCAGCCAAAGCAACAGATGGCTTCATTCATGACGAGGCTGATGACGGAGAGTCTGGGTGGAGGATACGGTTCATTGACACGTGTCAGTTCCTCACTAGCTCTCTTGAGGCGTTAGTGGACAACTTGGTCAAGGAGGGCATGGAAGTGTTTCACTCCATGGCTAATGAATTTCCAGATATTGAACAACTGCGGATGTTGACGAGGTAAGGATTTGATACTTCACGATAATTGTTACATAATTTATGTAATAACGTTTTGTTATGTTACGTAATTTATATAACTGTTACGTAATTTATTGATATTTCATTATTTCAGGAAAGGAGTTTGTCCCTATGATTACGTGGACAGTTGGCAACGCTTTGATGAAAAACAGTTGCCGACAAAGGAAGATTTCTGGAGTCAACTAAATGATTCCGCAATTTCGGATGCTGACTACGAGCATGCTCAGCAAGTATGGGAACTATTCAATGTTGAGTCTCTTGGTGAATATCACGACTTATATCTGCGAACTGATGTTTCCCTCCTTGCTGACGTCTTCGAGTCCTTGCGTTCCTTTGCTCTCACTCATTATGGTTTGGATCCCGCTCATTATTATACACTCCCTTCGTTCGCTTGGGATGTCTGTCTAAAGAAGACGGACGTTTGTCTGGAATTACTGCAGGACAATGACATGTATTTATTTTTCGAAAATGGAGTTCGTGGTGGCATTTGCATGATTAGTCATCGATATGCCAAAGCCAACAATCCCAACATTTCTGACTATGACGCTTCTAAGCCAAATTCATGGATTATTTACTTGGACGCCAACAATTTATATGGTTGGACTATGGTGCAGAAATTGCCAGTACGTGATTTTCGTTGGTTAAGTCGCAACGAAATTGATGGTATTGATTGGTCCAATTTGACTGATAATCAGCAGACTGGATATGTTCTGAAAGTTGACTTGGAGTATCCCGAGTCCTCCACGATGCTCATAATGATTATCCATTGGCTCCTGAAAGGAAACTCATAACTGATGACATGTTGTCCCCTTATGCCAAAACACTTTGTAATTCCCTTGGTATTGTCTCCTCCAAGGTGGAGAAATTGGTGTCGAATTTACTTCCCAAACATAATTACGTAATCCATTATCGCAACTTGAAACTCTACTTGCAGCTTGGATTGAGACTGAATCGTGTGATGTCATTCAAGCAGAAGGCATGGATGGAGCCGTATATTATGTTTATTACTGAAATGCGTAAATGTGCAAAGAGTGACTTTGAAAAGGACTTGGTTAAATTACTGAATAATGCCGTTTTTGGAAAAACTATGGAAAATGTTCGTGCTTATCAGAATGTACAGCTTGTTACTACTGAAAGTAAGCTTGTAAAGTTGGCTGCCAAGCCTCGTTATAATCGTTCTGTTAGGTTTTCAGAGGACTTGGTGGCTGTGTCTATGAAACGTGTATCTGTACAGTTATGTAAGCCTATATATGTAGGGTTTTCTGTACTGGACTTGTCCAAGCTGTTAATGTATAATTTTCACTACAACTATATTGTTAAAAAATACAAAAGTAATGCACAGTTGTTATTTACTGACACTGATAGTTTATGTTATAATGTTGTTACGGAAAATATATAATGATATGTTTAATGATATTAGTATGTTTGATACTTCGGATTATTCGCAGAGTCATTTCCTTCATTCTACTCAGAATAAAAAGGTTTTGGGTAAAATGAAAGATGAAACTGTCGGTAGTCCGATAAGTGAATTTTGTGGGCTTCGAGCCAAAATGTATAGCTTTGTATGTAATGGTGTAGATAAAAAACGTGCCAAAGGCATAAAAAAGAATGTTGTGAAGAAATGTATATCGCATGTTGATTATGTAAATACTTTGTTGATTGCACAACAATGTTTCATAAGATGAACATGATACGTAGTAATTTACATGATCTGTATAGTATTGAGCAAAATAAGCAAAGTTTGTCTTGCTATGATGATAAGAGGTACTTGTTGAATGATGGTGTTTCTATTTAGCATATGGTCATTATAGTATTGTTTATAAGTCAAATAAGTTTATGGCAAACAAGCCCACAAAAAGCATATAGCCCACAAAAAGAGGCAAAAAGAGGCAAAGAAAACTTAAAGAGGCACAAAAGAGTAAAAAGGGCTAAGGTCCATAAAAAGCAAAAAACCGTAACGGTAGCCTAGCCGTCTGATGAGACCTTTTGGCAGGGGTCGAAACGGTTTTAGCAGTAGGAATTGTAATAACCATAGCAAACAGTGTCTCAGTTCTGGTGATGCAGGATAGTTTATATTTGCAGAAACCAGAGAAAAACTTCATTTGTGTTATTTTTCGTGGTTGAGAGTGGTCGGTTAAGGTTCACGCGTTTACTTGTGGATTTGTTAATTATATTTAACTACATTATAAAACTTTTGCTAGCTGTAGATTTACATTTTTAAACAGACGCAATATACACTTTTCCAAAACTTTTGCAACTTTATGAAACTTTTTCACAACTTTCTAAAACTTTTACATAACTTTTCCAAAACTTTTACTAGCTGTTGATTTTTAAACATGCAACAATTAACATTTTTTAGCAACTTTATGAAACTTTTACAACTTTTCGCAACTATTTTGTGTTAGCACTAATTAAAACTTTTTGCTACCTTTAGTTTCGTAATTATATTAGACTACCGACAACATTTAAAACTTGTTCACAACTATTTGCAAGTTTATAAAACTTTTTTAAAACTTTTACAATTATCGAGTCAATTAATTATTTAAGTCAGGTCTAGCAGCTTAATAATTAGTAATAGTAATTAGGTAAAACATATCTGGGTCCCTCCTCCACTGGTGGCTGGAGGCTCCGGCCCCGGGTGGTTTTGGAACTCTCATTTTATCACCGTCTGATGAGACCCTTTGGCAGGGGTCGAAACGGTTTAGCTGTTGCCATGGCAACTGTTGCTATGGCAACTGTTGCCATGGTAACCAATGCCTCCATTCTGGTAATGCAGTATAGTATATATTAGCAGAAAAACGAGAAAAACTTCATTTGTGTTATTTTTCTTGGTTGAGAGCGGTCGGTTTCGCGCTGCTATCTGAAACTTTTAGATTTAGTAATTAGACTACAACTTTTTTGTTAGGTTTGGTAATTATATTTAACTACATTATAAAACTTTTTCCTACCTGTTGATTCCAAAACTTTTCCAAACTGTTGATTCAATTTTCCAAAACTTTTAACAACTTTATTAAACTTTTTCGCAACTTTAGGAAACTTTTTTACGACTTTATACAGAATGTTTGCTACTTTATAAAGCTTTATAAATTTTTTCACAGCTTTTTTTAAACTTTTTGCAACTTTGTTTACAACTATTTGCAAGTTTATAAAACTTTTTTAAAACTTTTACAATTATCGAGTCAATTAATTATTTAAGTCAGGTCTAGCAGCTTAATAATTAGTAATAGTAATTAGGTAAAACATATCTGGGTCCCTCCTCCACTGGCGGCTGAATGCTCCGGCTTCGGGAGGTCCTAGAACCTCCATTTTATCACTACTCTGATCTCCCTTCCCTTCTGTTTATGTGTTAACATCACGTCTTGAGGCGACCAGCGGCGAAACCTTTTCTTGCTTATTTATATATTTTCTTAAATTTACCAAAAAATCCAAGTTCAATACAGCTCCACCGAAGAGCCGCCTGAATCGTGAACCCTGGTCTGGCAGAGGTCGCATGCACTTAACATAGGTTGTTGGATGTTGATTTGTTATTTTGCCGTGAATGCGCACCTGCTTATAAGCAATGTTTTGGCGATGAACAACTGTAGCTTTCATTTGTTCTTATAATACTACCATGGCTCCTAATCGACACCAAGACAAAATAGGATGCGTGGTATGTATCCCTGTATATAATGTTTACTATTTTGCTTGTGTTGTATTGGGGTTGGTCTTGTAGAGTTATTACTCTCGCTCGATTTTTCTCGTTTACGCACTGGCGCTGTTGCGCTTATATCAATTTTTGTCTAGAGATTCTGGCATATAAATTATTTTTAATACTAATTCTGCAAATCGATTTTTACATACCGAAATTTACAAAAAACGCTTGTCGAACGCAACAACCAAGTTTAACATCACACCTAAAATCTAATACATAAACTTTGTGATATTTAAGCAGTTTTGTATACCAAATGCAAGATTTGACGACGTATGTCGTTACATAGACCAATATCCATTGAGTATATACCAGTATATACTCTTTGGCGCAGTTTGACGACTTCGGTCGTAATATAGAAACGTTCCTTCTTTCTATGCTTGTATGGATTGATTGAACATATATAAATCTTCCCTTTAATCTCAGCATATACATAACATGTTTATGGCATAACGATATTAATTTTTTTTGTATGTGACAATAGTATATTAATCTTGAATTACCGTGTCTCTACGTAACTATTTATATTGAAAATTTGTTCTGACCAATTTTCGCTTTTACTCAAACAAATGGAATACTACAGTAATTATTATGGAAAACTACTATATTATTATTCCGGATATATATTTGCTTAATCTCTGTGTAATCAGTTATGAAATATATATTAATTTTGCTTAATAGTTTTTTCCTATTATTTTTTACATTGAAAATTTGTTATGACCAATTTTCGCTTTTATTCAAACAAATGAATCACTACAGTAAATTATATTGGAAACCTATGCTTGTATTGTTTTGGTTATTTGTATAATTTGCAGTATGGCTAAAAGTTTCAGGTTGATTTTATATATACCATTTTACAGATTGTCATTGTCTTGTGCCTTCACAAATTAATTAGTAATCTGTATTCATTCTCAGTTAACGACAATTTTGTATATCTTTTTCCGTTATAAAATGCGTAATAGCTTTTCCAAAAACGGTACATAAAAATTTTTTATATATAAAGTCATATGTTTCAATTCAATTAAGTTGGGATCTCCCTTCCCTTCTGTTTATGTGTTAACATCACGTCTTGAGGCGACCAGCGGCGAAACCTTTTCTTGCTTATTTATATATTTTCTTAAATTTACCAAAAAACCAAGTTCAATACAGCTCCACTAATGAGCCGCCTGTATCGTGAACTCTGGTCTGGCAGAGGTCGCATGCACTTACTAACATAGGTTGTTGGATGTTGATTTGTTATTTTGCCGTGAATGTGCACCTGCTTATAAGCAATGTTTTGGCGATGAACAACTGTAGCTTTCATTTGTTCTTATAATACTACCATGGCGCCTAATCGACACCAAGACAAAATAGGATGCGTGGTATGTATCCCTGTATATAATGTTTACTATTTTGCTTGTGTTGTATTGGGGTTGGTCTTGTAGAGTTATTACTCTCGACCTTTCTCGTTTACACACTGGCGCTGTTGCGCTTATATCAATTTTTGTCTAGAGATTCTGGCATATAAAATATTTTTAATATTAATTCTGCAAATCGATTTTTACATACCGAAATTTACAAAAAACTTTTGTCGAACGCAACAACCAAGTTTAACATCACACCTAAAATCTTAATACATAAACTTTGTGATATTTAAGCAGTTTTGTATACCAAATACAAGATTTGACGACGTATGTCGTAATTTAGACCAATATCCATTGAGTATATACCAGTATATACTCTTTGGTGCAGTTTGACGACTTCGGTCGTAATATAGTAACGTTCCTTCTTTCTATGCTTGCATGGATTGATTGAACATATATAAATCTTCCCTTTAATCTCAGCATATACATAACATGTTTATGGCATAACGATATTAATGTTTTTTTGTATGTGACAATAGTATATTAATCTTGAATTACCGTGTCTCTACGTAACTATTTATATTGAAAATTTGTTCTGACCAATTTTCGCTTTTACTCAAACAAATGGAATACTACAGTAATTATTATGGAAAACTACTATATTATTATTCCGGATATATATTAGCTTAATCTCTGTGTAATCAGCTATGAAATATATATTAATTTTGCTTAATAGTTTTTTACATTGAAAATTTGTTATGACCAATTTTCGCTTTTATTCAAACAAATGAATCACTACAGTAAATTATATTGGAAGCCTATGCTTGTATTGTTTCGGTTATTTGTACAATCTGCAGTATAGCTAAAAGTTAATTTTGCTTAATAGTTTTTTACATTGAAAAATTTTTGTGACCAATTTTTGCTTTTATTCAAACAAATGGATCAACACAGTAAATCATATTGGAAAACTATACTTGTATTGTTTCGGTTACCTGTATAATTTGCAGTATGGCTAAAAGTTTCAGGTTGATTTTATATATACCATTTTACAGATTGTCATTGTCTTGTGCCTTCACAAATTAATTAGTAGTCTGTATTCATTTTCAGTTAACGAAAATTTTGTATATCTTTTTCCGTTATAAAATGCGTAATAGCTTTTCCAAAAATGGTATATAAAAATTTTTTATATACAAAGTCATATGTTTCAATTAAATTAAGTTGGGATCTCCCTTCCCTTCTGTTTATGTGTTAACATCACGTCTTGAGGCGACCAGCGGCGAAACCTTTTCTTGCTTATTTATATATTTTCTTAAATTTACCAAAAAATCCAAGTTCAATACAGCTCCACCGAAGAGCCGCCTGAATCGTGAACCCTGGTCTGGCAGAGGTCGCATGCACTTAACATAGGTTGTTGGATGTTGATTTGTTATTTTGCCGTGAATGCGCACCTGCTTATAAGCAATGTTTTGGCGATGAACAACTGTAGCTTTCATTTGTTCTTATAATACTACCATGGCTCCTAATCGACACCAAGACAAAATAGGATGCGTGGTATGTATCCCTGTATATAATGTTTACTATTTTGCTTGTGTTGTATTGGGGTTGGTCTTGTAGAGTTATTACTCTCGCTCGATTTTTCTCGTTTACGCACTGGCGCTGTTGCGCTTATATCAATTTTTGTCTAGAGATTCTGGCATATAAATTATTTTTAATATTAATTCTGCAAATCGATTTTTTTACATACCGAAATTTACAAAAAACTTTTGTCGAACGCAACAACCAAGTTTAACATCACACCTAAAATCTTAATACATAAACTTTGTGATATTTAAGCAGTTTTGTATACCAAATACAAGATTTGACGACGTATGTCGTAATTTAGACCAATATCCATTGAGTATATACCAGTATATACTCTTTGGTGCAGTTTGACGACTTCGGTCGTAATATAGTAACGTTCCTTCTTTCTATGCTTGCATGGATTGATTGAACATATATAAATCTTCCCTTTAATCTCAGCATATACATAACATGTTTATGGCATAACGATATTAATGTTTTTTGTATGTGACAATAGTATATTAATCTTGAATTACCGTGTCTCTACGTAACTATTTATATTGAAAATTTGTTCTGACCAATTTTCGCTCTTACTCAAACAAATGGAATACTACAGTAATTATTATGGAAAACTACTATATTATTATTCCGGATATATATTAGCTTAATCTCTGTGTAATCAGCTATGAAATATATATTAATTTTGCTTAATAGTTTTTTACATTGAAAATTTGTTATGACCAATTTTCGCTTTTATTCAAACAAATGAATCACTACAGTAAATTATATTGGAAGCCTATGCTTGTATTGTTTCGGTTATTTGTACAATCTGCAGTATAGCTAAAAGTTAATTTTGCTTAATAGTTTTTTTACATTGAAAAATTTTTGTGACCAATTTTTGCTTTTATTCAAACAAATGGATCAACACAGTAAATCATATTGGAAAACTATACTTGTATTGTTTCGGTTACCTGCATTTGCAGTATGGCTAAAAGTTTCAGGTTGATTTTATATATACCATTTTACAGATTGTCATTGTCTTGTGCCTTCACAAATTAATTAGTAATCTGTATTCATTTTCAGTTAACGAAAATTTTGTATATCTTTTTCTGTTATAAAATGCGTAATAGCTTTTCCAAAAACGGGACATAAAAATTTTTTATATATAAAGTCATATGTTTCAATTCAATTAAGTTGGGATCTCCCTTCCCTTCTGTTTATGTGTTAACATCACGTCTTGAGGCGACCAGCGGCGAAACCTTTTCTTGCTTATTTATATATTTTCTTAAATTTACCAAAAAATCCAAGTTCAATACAGCTCCACCGAAGAGCCGCCTGTATCGTGAACTCTGGTCTGGCAGAGGTCGCATGCACTTACTAACATAGGTTGTTGGATGTTGATTTGTTATTTTGCCGTGAATGTGCACCTGCTTATAAGCAATGTTTTGGCGATGAACAACTATAGCTTTCATTTGTTCTTATAATACTACCATGGCTCGTAATCGACACCAAGACAAAATAGGATGCGAGGTATGTATCCCTGTATATAATGTTTACTATTTTGCTTGTGTTGTATTGGGGTTGGTCTTGTAGAGTTATTACTCTCGACCTTTCTCGTTTACGCACTGGCGCTGTCGCGCTTATATCAATTTCTGTCTAGAGATTCTGGCATATAAATTATTTTTAATATTAATTCTGCAAATCGATTTTTACATACCGAAATTTACAAAAAACTTTTGTCGAACGCAACAACCAAGTTTAACATCACACCTAAAATCTTAATACATAAACTTTGTGATATTTAAGCAGTTTTGTATACCAAATACAAGATTTGACGACGTATGTCGTAATTTAGACCAATATCCATTGAGTATATACCAGTATATACTCTTTGGTGCAGTTTGACGACTTCGGTCGTAATATAGTAACGTTCCTTCTTTCTATGCTTGCATGGATTGATTGAACATATATAAATCTTCCCTTTAATCTCAGCATATACATAACATGTTTATGGCATAACGATATTAATGTTTTTTTGTATGTGACAATAGTATATTAATCTTGAATTACCGTGTCTCTACGTAACTATTTATATTGAAAATTTGTTCTGACCAATTTTCGCTTTTACTCAAACAAATGGAATACTACAGTAATTATTATGGAAAACTACTATATTATTATTCCGGATATATATTTGCTTAATCTCTGTGTAATCAGTTATGAAATATATATTAATTTTGCTTAATAGTTTTTTACATTGAAAATTTGTTATGACCAATTTTCGCTTTTATTCAAACAAATGAATCACTACAGTAAATTATATTGGAAACCTATGCTTGTATTGTTTTGGTTATTTGTATAATTTGCAGTATGGCTAAAAGTTAATTTTGCTTAATAGTTTTTTACATTGAAAAATTTTTGTGACCAATTTTTGCTTTTATTCAAACAAATGGATCAACACAGTAAATCATATTGAAAAACTATACTTGTATTGTTTCGGTTACCTGTATAATTTGCAGTATGGCTAAAAGTTTCAGGTTGATTTTATATATACCATTTTACAGATTGTCATTGTCTTGTGCCTTCACAAATTAATTAGTAATCTGTATTCATTCTCAGTTAACGACAATTTTGTATATCTTTTTCCGTTATAAAATGCGTAATAGCTTTTCCAAAAACGGTACATAAAAATTTTTTATATATAAAGTCATATGTTTCAATTCAATTAAGTTGGGATCTCCCTTCCCTTCTGTTTATGTGTTAACATCACGTCTTGAGGCGACCAGCGGCGAAACCTTTTCTTGCTTATTTATATATTTTCTTAAATTTACCAAAAAACCAAGTTCAATACAGCTCCACTAATGAGCCGCCTGTATCGTGAACTCTGGTCTGGCAGAGGTCGCATGCACTTACTAACATAGGTTGTTGGATGTTGATTTGTTATTTTGCCGTGAATGTGCACCTGCTTATAAGCAATGTTTTGGCGATGAACAACTGTAGCTTTCATTTGTTCTTATAATACTACCATGGCTCCTAATCGACACCAAGACAAAATAGGATGCGTGGTATGTATCCCTGTATATAATGTTTACTATTTTGCTTGTGTTGTATTGGGGTTGGTCTTGTAGAGTTATTACTCTCGACCTTTCTCGTTTACGCACTGGCGCTGTTGCGCTTATATCAATTTTTGTCTAGAGATTCTGGCATATAAATTATTTTTAATATTAATTCTGCAAATCGATTTTTACATACCGAAATTTACAAAAAACTTTTGTCGAACGCAACAACCAAGTTTAACATCACACCTAAAATCTTAATACATAAACTTTGTGATATTTAAGCAGTTTTGTATACCAAATACAAGATTTGACGACGTATGTCGTAATTTAGACCAATATCCATTGAGTATATACCAGTATATACTCTTTGGTGCAGTTTGACGACTTCGGTCGTAATAAAGTAACGTTCCTTCTTTCTATGCTTGCATGGATTGATTGAACATATATAAATCTTCCCTTTAATCTCAGCATATACATAACATGTTTATGGCATAACGATATTAATGTTTTTTTGTATGTGACAATAGTATATTAATCTTGAATTACCGTGTCTCTACGTAACTATTTATATTGAAAATTTGTTCTGACCAATTTTCGCTTTTACTCAAACAAATGGAATACTACAGTAATTATTATGGAAAACTACTATATTATTATTCCGGATATATATTTGCTTAATCTCTGTGTAATCAGTTATGAAATATATATTAATTTTGCTTAATAGTTTTTTACATTGAAAATATGTTATGACCAATTTTCGCTTTTATTCAAACAAATGAATCCCTACAGTAAATTATATTGGAAACCTATGCTTGTATTGTTTCGGTTATTTGTATTATCTGCAGTATAGCTAAAAGTTAATTTTGCTTAATAGTTTTTTACATTGAAAAAATTTTTGTGGCCAATTTTTGCTTTTATTCAAACAAATGGATCAACACAGTAAATCATATTGGAAAACTATACTTGTATTGTTTCGGTTACCTGTATAATTTACAGTATGGCTAAAAGTTTCAGGTTGATTTTATATATACCATTTTACAGATTGTCATTGTCTTGTGCCTTCACAAATTAATTAGTAATCGGTATTTATTTTCAGTTAACGAAAATTTTGTATATCTTTTTCCGTTATAAAATGCGTAATAGCTTTTCCAAAAACGGTACATAAAAATTTTTTATATATAAAGTCATATGTTTCAATTCAATTAAGTTGGGATCTCCCTTCCCTTCTGTTTATGTGTCAACATCACGTCTTGAGGCGACCAGCGGCGAAACCTTTTCTTGCTTATTTATATATTTTCTTAAATTTACCAAAAAACCAAGTTCAATACAGCTCCACTAATGAGCCGCCTGTATCGTGAACTCTGGTCTGGCAGAGGTCGCATGCACTTACTAACATAGGTTGTTGGATGTTGATTTGTTATTTTGCCGTGAATGTGCACCTGCTTATAAGCAATGTTTTGGCGATGAACAACTGTAGCTTTCATTTGTTCTTATAATACTACCATGGCTCCTAATCGACACCAAGACAAAATAGGATGCGTGGTATGTATTCCTGTATATAATGTTTACTATTTTGCTTGTGTTGTATTGGGGCTGGTCTTGTAGAGTTATTACTCTCCCTCGACCTTTCTCGTTTACGCACTGGCGCTGTTGCGCTTATATCAATTTTTGTCTAGAGATTCTGGCATATAAAATATTTTTAATATTAATTCTGCAAATCGATTTTTACATACCGAAATTTACAAAAAACTTTTGTCGAACGCAACAACCAAGTTTAACATCACACCTAAAATCTTAATACATAAACTTTGTGATATTTAAGCAGTTTTGTATACCAAATACAAGATTTGACGACGTATGTCGTAATTTAGACCAATATCCATTGAGTATATACCAGTATATACTCTTTGGTGCAGTTTGACGACTTCGGTCGTAATAAAGTAACGTTCCTTCTTTCTATGCTTGCATGGATTGATTGAACATATATAAATCTTCCCTTTAATCTCAGCATATACATAACATGTTTATGGCATAACGATATTAATGTTTTTTGTATGTGACAATAGTATATTAATCTTGAATTACCGTGTCTCTACGTAACTATTTATATTGAAAATTTGTTCTGACCAATTTTCGCTTTTACTCAAACAAATGGAATACTACAGTAATTATTATGGAAAACTACTATATTATTATTCCGGATATATATTTGCTTAATCTCTGTGCAATCGTTATGAAATATATATTAATTTTGCTTAATTAGTTTTTTACATTGAAAATTTGTTATGACCAATTTTCGCTTTTATTCAAACAAATGAATCACTACAGTAAATTATATTGGAAACCTATGCTTGTATTGTTTCGGTTATTTGTATTATCTGCAGCATAGCTAAAAGTTAATTTTGCTTAATAGTTTTTTACATTGAAAAAATTTTTGTGGCCAATTTTTGCTTTTATTCAAACAAATGGATCAACACAGTAAATCATATTGGAAAACTATACTTGTATTGTTTCGGTTACCTGTATAATTTACAGTATGGCTAAAAGTTTCAGGTTGATTTTATATATACCATTTTACAGATTGTCATTGTCTTGTGCCTTCACAAATTAATTAGTAATCTGTATTCATTTTCAGTTAACGAAAACTTTGTATATCTTTTTCCGTTATAAAGTGCGTAATAGCTTTTCCAAAAACGGTACATAAAAATTTTTCAAATGTCATAGTCAGTTTTCATAGTCATATGTTTCAATTCAATTAAGTTGGGATCTCCCTTCCCTTCTGTTTATGTGTTAACATCACGTCTTGGCGACCAGCGGCGAAACCTTTTCTTGCTTATTTTTATATTTTCTTAAATTTACCAAAAAACCAAGTTCAATACAGCTCCACTAATGAGCCGCCTGTATCGTGAACTCTGGCCTGGCAGAGGTCGCATGCACTTACTAACATATGTCGTAACATATTATCATATAATACAAGATTTGACGACGTATGTCGTAATTTAGACCAATATCCATTGAGTATATACCAGTATATACTCTTTGGTGCAGTTTGACGACTTCGGTCGTAATATAGTAACGTTCCTTCTTTCTATGCTTGCATGGATTGATTGAACCTATATAAATCTTCCCTTTAATCTCAGCATATACATAACATGTTTATGGCATAACGATATTAATGTTTTTGTATGTGACAATAGTATATTAATCTTGAATTACCGTGTCTCTACGTAACTATTTATATTGGAAATTTGTTCTGACCAATTTTCGCTTTTACTCAAACAAATGGAACACTACAATGGAAAACTACTATATTATTATTCCGGATATATATTTGCTTAATCTCTGTGCAATCAGTTATGAAATATATATTAATTTTGCTTAATAGTTTTGTACATTGAAAATTTGTTATGACCAATTTCCGCTTTTATCCAAACAAATGAATCACTACAGTAAATTATATTGGAAACCTATGCTTTTATTGTTTCGGTTATTTGTAAATCTGGAATATAGCTAAAAGTTAATTTTGCTTAATACTTTTTTACATTGAAAAAATTTTTGTGACCAATTTTTGCCTTTATTCAAACAAATGGATCAACACAGTTAATCATATTGGAAAACTATACTTGTATTGTTTCGGTTACCTGTATAATTTGCAGTATGGCTAAAAGTTTCAGGTTGATTTTATATATACCATTTTACAGATTGTCATTGTCTTGTGCCTTCACAAATTAATTAGTAATCTGTATTTATTTTCAGTTAACGAAGATTTTGTATGTCTTTTTCCGTTATAAAATGCGTAATAGCTTTTCCAAAAACGGTATATAAAAATTTTTTATATATAAAGTCATATGTTTCAATTCAATTAAGTTGGGATCTCCCTTCCCTTCTGTTTATGTGTTAACATCACGTCTTGAGGCGACCAGCGGCGAAAATTTTTCTTGGCGCTAACTTTAGAGCAGTAGCGTATCTCACATTGTTCTCGTCCGCACATCAAACCCAGGCAAATGCGGGTCTAAAATATAACATTAGACGAAGTAGCGGATTGAATCTCAAGCAACAATAGAAGTTCGATTTTAATGCAATTTTTTAATTTTTTCTTAAGTTAGGCAGGCGAAATGCAGTATAAAGTATAGTCATAAATTTGATTTGTGATGACAGCTAAAGCTGACTTCAGTTTCAGTAATATTTAGAACTCTTGTCACTCCCACAAACACAGTCGCTATTCGATGTGGAAATATTTGTTTGGGGGAGGCCTATGAGACATAGACAGTTTTCTTTGGGGTGGGGGGCGGGGGTTGGGGGGGATCCCCCTAAAATTTCCCCCAACTTCACCCCCCCCCCCGTATTTTTTACTCAACCTCCCCCAACTTTGGGCTACCCCCCCCCGCACCCCCCCCCCCCCCCCCAACGATTTTTGGACACAAAAATTAGCTAAATTTGGCCGAAAAATGGTCATTTTTTAAAAAATTTTTCTAAAATTTGACCTAAAATCGCTTTAAAGCGGTGTAAAAACGCCTTAAATTAAACGTTAAAAACAAGCCTTACTTTAATGAAAAAACGTGCTAAACTACCGAACATTTTGCTGTTTTGGCTTTTGAAATTTCTGAGGTCCGAATTCTGGGGGGGGGTTGGGGGCATAGGTGTGGCTGGGCAAAAAATCTGGGGGGGGCATAGGTGTGTTGGGGGGGGGTGGGGGGGGAGACCCCCACCAAAATGACGAATTTTGGCGACCCCCTCCCCCTGATTTTCAGATTTTTGCTTTAAGATTTACGATTACCGAACATTTTGCTGTTTTGGCCTTTGAAATTTCTGAGGTCCGAATTCTGGGGGGGGGGGGTTGGGGGGGACCCCCCATCACATTTCGGTGGTCGGCCAAGATTTACCCCCCCCCCCCAGACCCAAAGTTCCAGGGAAACTATGGACATAAATGTATATATATACATGGGGGACACGGACAGGTGGGTTGGGGACCCCTCCCCAAAAATAGACTTGTCCCGACCCCACCCTCAAAATTTTGGAGGAAGACCCCACCCCAAAATGCCAAATCCCAGACCCTACCCTCAAAATTTTCAAAATTTTTGTTCTAAATTAAGAAAAAATTTGAAATTTTTTGCAAAATACCATTTTTTCGGAAAAATGATCTAATAGGTTGTAGTATTGCTAATTTTGGTTGTAAAGAGCGTTTGTTTTACAAAATCTTCATTTTTTGCTTAAGGTTTTAGACAAAATTTTGTAGCCCCACCCCCAAATTCGATGTTTCCCGACCCCACTCCACCCCACCCAAACCCAGCTGACCCCCCACCTACCCTCATCTCGGCTACACCTACCTTCATCTTCATGAACTACCCTAACATGGCTACCCCACGGCCCCACGCCCACCCCCATCTTTTTCTCAAGGTATATACACCTATGCTATGAGACATACGACCCCTGACCTATGACATTACCCCAGTTCGCCGGTGAGGAAGGTAAAAATGTAATAGCTGATTAATGCCATCCCATCATAGGTGTAACTGGGATTTGGGGTGGGGCCTTCCCCCGCAATTTTGGGGGGCCCTTTTTAGACCCCCAACCCCCCAACGGGCGAATAGAATGCGTAATAGCTTTTCCAAAAACGGTACATAAAAATTTTTTATATATAAAGTCATGTTTCAATTCAATTAAGTTGAGATCTCCCTTCCCTTCTGTTTATGTGTTAACATCACGTCTTGAGGCGACCAGCGGCGAAACCTTTTCTTGCTTATTTATATATTTTCTTAAATTTACCAAAAAACCAAGTTCAATACAGCTCCACTAATGAGCCGCCTGTATCGTGAACTCTGGTCTGGCAGAGGTCGCATGCACTTACTAACATAGGTTGTTGGATGTTGATTTGTTATTTTTCCGTGAATGTGCACCTGCTTATAAGCAATGTTTTGGCGATGAACAACTGTAGCTTTCATTTGTTCTCATAATACTACCATGGCTCCTAATCGATACCAAGACAAAATAGGATGCGTGGTATGTATCCCTGCATATAATGTTTACTATCTTGCCAATATTAAGAAAGTTATAGGCTAAAACGTTGTTCTAAGATTACTTTTTATTTCGTAATCTTAAGCCCTCTAATAGGCGTGCTTTAAATTTGGCCTCCTTTTTCCTTTGTGTTAACTTCCAAAAATCTCCTTTTCTCAGTCTGGGACCACGTAGTAGTCACGTGTCTACTCCATTCATTCATGTTTCCATATACTGGGCCTTGTCCTCAGATGTGCTCTCTGTTGGCCAAGGCCCAGCAAAGTATTGCCTAGCTGAAGAAGTTAGTATACTTCTTTTTGGGGTAGAAAATAAGTTCGGAGAGGGCTTAGCTCCCTCCAAAATAAATAAAGAAAATAAACTGTGCTAAACATAGGCAGTTAAGTACGTAGGTTATTAATATGTAACTTTTATTTAGTGGAAAAATACTTAGGATTTTGTATGCACATTTTAAAGTAACAACTGCCCTCCTACCGTAGTTCCAGCAATGGAGAGCAATTGTTATCAGTACTAATGAACTGCGTCCCTTGTTTTCAGCCAAAAGTTCAGGCTGAAACTAAGAGGAAGGGGTCTGAAAACAAGGGAGCGGCTAAAATTAATAAAGTTAATTATAATTAAAATGTAGTGCATTAAAAATTTATTTTCTCATAACAGGCCCCGGGAGGCCTTTCTGCTTTATTGTGTCATTCTTCATTTTTTGGAAGTTTTATTCTTTAATCTGAAAACTACCACTTTGGTTATCCTTACATGTTAACCAAAATTTTGCAGTTTCGCGAATTTTCAGCATGGGATATCCATCATTCGCCGCATTTTTCACGCTATCAAAATTTCGTTACCACGATCGAATAGAGCTGGTCCAACTGCATATTTTTGCTCCTACATGCTTTTCACAAAAATGCACCCATTTTCCGGAATTTCGGGTTTTCAAAATTCCCAAATTTTCAATTTTTTTTCGATTTCCGACAAGATGGTATGATTCGAAAGCTCTTAACGAGCTGAACAACTTTTATAATAGAACGAACTCATGAAAATACACTCAATTCCCCGAATTCGCGAAAACCGGAATTTCCAGTTTTGAAAAATTTTATCTTATACCCCACAATATGGCTATTATTTGAAAACTCTTGACGAGTTGAACAACTTTCGTAATAGAACTAATCTGAAAATACACAGAATTCCGGCAATTCCAGAAAAACGAGAAAGCTAGTGTTAAACCCGGTATTCGTGAATTCCAGAAATGCTGTGCATTTTCAGGTATTGCTCCTTTATTACGAAAGTTGTTCAGCTCATCAAGAGCTTTCAAATGATACCTTTATTGTGGGGTATTGGAGAAAACTTTGAAATCCGGAAATTCCGGTTTTCGCGAATTTCGGGAATTGAGTGCAGTTTCATGAGTTCATTCTATTACAAAAATTGTTCAGCTCGTTAAGAGCTTTCGAATGATACCCATCTTGTCGGTATTCGAAAAAATTTTGAAAGCCCGGGAATTTTGAAAACGCGAAATTCCGGAAATTGGGTGCATTTTCGTGAAAAGCTTCTAAGAGCAAAAATATGCAGTTGGACTAGCTCTATTCGATCATGGTAACGAAATTTTGGCAGCATGAAAAATTCGGCGAAAAACTAAAAGATTTCGATTTTCCGTAAATGTAACCCGGAATTCAGGATTTTCGAAATTTCGAGTTTCTGACGATTTTAAAAATATATACATTGATGGGGTTTGCTCCATTGGCCAATCAGCTATAAACGGTCAAAGTTTGTACATACATTTTTTGGTCATACTATAGTTTCGTTAACCATGCTGTAATCCTAACAGCAACCGATCTTTATGTGTTTTCAGGTTGCTTCGTCGGATATACGTTCAAAATAGGCCCAAAATGTACATTTTGGGCCTGGAAAGTTTACAGAACGGGTTCAAATCCCGCACCATAAATATGTACTAATTAGTTTTAAGGTGGTGATTCCCTTTGGTCACGTAAAGTTTGCACCATTATTACTTAATGTTGCTTTTCTAAAATATTTTTAACACATTTTAGAAGAAGTATAATTTTCCAGAATTTTTGCAGACTCAAGTAAATTTTTTCGCGAGACATCGGTTATATCATTCTATACCTCCATCAAATAGCTGGGGACGATTTTTTATTTATTGTGAAATCGCTCTTCGTTATAGAGAAATAAGCTGAAATGTGTGCGTAACCTGTATTTTGCCTACTTTTTCCAAATTTGTCAAGCGATTACTTTAGCTAGAAAGCAGCAATCGGGGCAACTAAAAAAATCGTCCCTGGGTATATTTGTGCAGAACACATTTGTTCAGTAGCAGCCCTCCAGCTTGCATGGTGAATGCTCCACAATCTTTGGAAAAATTGGTCGTGTTTTTGCAAAAACTACATTTTTGATGATAGCAGCCTACAGGATAGCAGTTGGAAGACGATCATGCGTCGGATAATTTGTCCCTGTGAGACCTTCAGATCGACACCCTTAGTTTGATTTTACGGCTTGCGTAGTTCAAGAAATCTTGGATAATTTGATTTCTGCAAAAATGACATGTTTTCGACGCCAAAACAAGAAAATCGGCTATATCTCACGGTAGAGAAAAGCTAGACACTTACTTTAAAAAGCAAAAATGTGAAGCTCAATCAGATCTTTCGAATGAATATAGTCATAACTGTATAGCAGCTGCTAAACGTTCAGAAATTGGGAAAAATCACTCTGACCGGAAATCTCGAATTTTTGAATCGGGATTGCGGGGAGGGTATTAGAACGCTAAATGAACTTATTTCGGAAAATTTCATCAAATTTCATCTTTATTTACGCCGACAAACAACAATATGTGCCCAAAAGGAATCACCACCTTAAGTTTTAAACCCATTTGATGCAGGTGCGGATCAGATCAGTCCTGCCGAGAATTCGTGTCCAGAGATTCAGTCCAGTGGAACAGTCGTAGTAGCTTTGATTCTGTCTAATTCAGTGGTAGAATGGCTTGGTAGCTTTGGAGTCATTATACTTGTAGTGAACGGAATCAGACTGATTATAGTGACTGAAGGTACATTGGAATACTGGATTACGTGGAAGGATAATTAAGGCAGACTAGACTAGACTGAATCAGACCTGATCAGAGTTGGGCGAGAGACTAAAATTACCTAAAGTTGTACTTTCTTCTAAGTTGGAACTTTTAATTCAGAAACCTAAAAAACGCAGTTCAGCATCGTCGTTTTTGTCTATAATTTCCAATCGGGGATCATTATCCCCGCCTATCTAATCTAAAGCGTTCTTTATTTATTAATTTTCATTAATTATTAATTAATTAGGAATAGGTAGGACAGAACCAGGAAACCCCCAAGTTTCTCATTATCCTCAAAAGTTTTCCGTATAGCAACCCTGAGTCGTGTGTTGGAGGGAAAACAGTGCCCAACATTAGGTTAGTCTGAGTAACTAGGGGGAAGACTTGAGTAATGGAGACCGTGTATTAGCACAGAGTATCAACCTTGTCCTTAATCCAGCCAATTGGGTAATATAATTATTTGTTGTATTTATTTCGTGTGTTGCATTTATGTCTTGTTCATGGATTTTAATTTTTTGTTCTTATTGTTGCTTGTTTGTTGATGTTGTTGTTTGATTATTGTTAATTTATTGTTCGTTGGTTTAGTGAATTCGTGTCGGGTTACATTGTTTCAATAGGAAACTTAGCGAAAGGGTTTGCTTTCTTCGGGGTAGGATAGTGTGCTCTAGTAGTGGCTTGTAAATAAGAGTTGGCACAATGGATAAAATATTCAAAACGTTTCAACATGATGTTTGCACTTTTTACGCTATTCTATGGCAACAACCTGGTAAAAGTAAAAAATTGTGGTTTTTAACACATCTTTGGCTCCTACTGCAGACCCTCTCGATTGTCACGCCTAAGTATGATATCAAAAGATGCAGGTCACCCAGTTGTACATTTCTACCAAGTTTCAGCCAAATCCATCCAGGGGTTAATTTTTAATAGCCATTTTCCGGTAATGGAAGCGCCACCTTAAGGTGGTAGTACCACTACCGGGGTGGACTTTGAACAGATACTGTGAACTAAAAACTTAATCAATCGCTTTGAAATTTAGCATAATTGTTCTTTATTATGTTTTGCATCAGATGAGCTGATCTACGACGCTGCGGGGACTGGCTTGCTGTCTACACAATAGGAAATGTATTAAAAGCTTTAAACTTAAATATCTCATTCAATCCTTTATGAAATCATTTGAGATTTTCAGTATATGGTTAGTTTACATATACGCTCAGGCCGTTTTTTTAGTTTTTCGTAAAAGTGAGTTTTCCGTTTTTTAGCGTGTTTTGAAAATTTGTAAAATTGATATCTTGCTTAATATTGCGTTTTTCTAAAAACCAAGAAAACGGCCTGAGCGTATGCTGATGCAAAACATATTTGGAAAATTTTGTCCATTTTGACTGAAGGAGTGACGAGAAAATCAAAAACAAAGATTCTGTAATTTTTCATTGTTTGCTTTGGTTTTCGAAATTTCCAATGCTTTCAAGCAGCTGCAAAGTGCTTTCTATTAACTAATGCACATAAATAACGCAAAAGGAACCGTTAAAACCCAATAGATTTAATTTTAGGATATACTGTTTTTACTTTACATTATGTGTGCAAACGGTCAACGTAATTGAGCTATATCAGCTATATATCAGCTATTCAGCTTCAACCGCTTGTAACTTTTGATAGAAACCACGTACAGAAGAGATATGCACATCATTTTAAAGCTCTTTTTATGCTCTTTCACATGGCAGATTTAAATTTAGGATACAAGGCTTAAATAAAATTTTGATTATTTGCGCATGCGCTACGCCATGATGGTAGCTAGCAAATTATGAACTCTCAGGCACCAAAATTTTATGCAAAGATAGCCTGCCAACCAAATGTGTTTCACCACTAGTTTCGTCATGTTTGCTTCATTTATGCCATGATTAGGTCGAAAATCCCGCTAGTGGTACTACCACCTTAACACAAGCATTGTGCGATTGGGAGCCAAATCAGGACCAATCAAAGTAAGTTTCTCCTTTGAAGTCAAGGAGCCAGATCCAGAAGATATCACAATCCAGTAGTGATCAATCAGAACATCAATTGATCTGACCTTTCGTGTGATGTAGTTTAGAGCGAATAATCAGATCTCGCTAATTGCATTATATAAATCCACTTGCCTGCCATTTCCTAACGGTAAATAAAACACTGATGTGACAATGTGGGCCGGAACAGCTGAAGTAAGCCCAACCTGTTTGTGGCTAATTCAGGCCGGACCATGAAATGTAGTTTCTCTGTTTGAAAGTGTAGGTGAAGGGGAAAAGTCAGTTGACATCGCTTCTTCATTATATTTCGAAAGAAACCAGAATTTCCAAGGTTACGGAAATTATAAATTAATATGTTGCAATGGATTTATGCAAAAGCATTGTAAGCAGCTGTTTTAAACATTAAAATTCTTCAAGATATTAAAAAAATTTTGAAATTTTTCTTGGCGCTAACTTCAGAGCAGTAGCGTATCTCACATTGTTCTCGTCCGCACATCAAACCCAGGCAAATGCGGGTCTAAAATATAACATTAGACGAAGTGGCGGATTGAATCTCAAGCAACAATAGAAGTTCGATTTTTAATGCAATTTTTTTTAAGTTAGGCAGGCGAAATGCAGTATAAAGTATAGTCATAAATTTGATTTGTGATGACAGCTAAAGCTGACTTCAATTTCATTAATATTTAGAACTCTTGTCACTCCCACAAACCCCGTCGCTATTCGATGTGGAAATATTTGTTTGGGGGAGGCCTATGAGACAGACAGTTTTCTTTGGGGTGGCGGGGGGGATCCCATTAAAAGTTTCCACCAACTCCACCCTCCCCCCCCCCCCAGATTTTTTGACTTACCCTCCCCCCAACTTTTGGCTACCCCCCACCCCGAACCGGAACCCCCCCGCCAACGATTTTTGGGCACAAAAAATTGACTAAATTTGGCCGAAAAATTGACATTTTTTAAAAAATTTTTCTAAAATTTTAACTAAAATCGCATTTAATGGGTGTAAAAACGCCTTAAACGTTAAAAACATGCCTTACTTTAATGAAAAAACGTGCTAAACTACCGAACATTTTGCTGTTTTGGCTTTTGAAATTTCTGAGGTCCGCATTCTGGGGGGGGGGGGGGGTTGGGGGCATAGGTGTGGCGGGGCAAAAAATCTGGGGGGGGCATAGGTGTGTTAGGGGGGGGGGGTGGGGGGGGGGGAGACCCCCACCAAAATGACGAACTTTGGCGACCCCCTCCCCCTGATTTTCAGATTTTTGCTTTACGATTTACGATTACCGAACATTTTGCTGTTTTGGCCTTTGAAATTTCTGAGGTCCGAATTCTGGGGGGGGGGGGGTTGGGGGTACCCCCCATCACATTTCGGTGGTCGGCCAAGATTTACCCCCCCCAGACCCAAAGTTCCAGCACAGGGAAACTATGGACATAAATGTATATATATACATGGGGGACACGGACAGGTGGGTTGGGGACCCCTCCCCAAAAATAGACTTGTCCCGACCCCACCCTCAAAATTTTGGAGGAAGACCCCACCCCAAATGGCCAAATCCCAGACCCTACCCTCAAAATTTTCAAAATTTTTGTTCTAAATTAAGAAAAAATTTGAAATTTTTTGCAAAAATACCATTTTTTCTGAAAAATGATCTAATAGGTTGGAGTATTGCTAATTTTGGTTGTAAATAACGTTTGTTTTACAAAATCTTCATTTTTTGCTTAAGGTTTTAGACAAAATTTTGTAGCCCCACCCCAAATTCGATGTTTCCCGACCCCACTCCACCCCACCCAAACCCAGGGGCCCACTGTCACTCCCACAAACACAGTCGCTATTCGATGTGGAAATATTTGTTTGGGGGAGGCCTATGAGACATAGACAGTTTTCTTTGGGGTGGGGGGCGGGGGTTGGGGGGGATCCCCCTAAAATTTTCGACCAACTTCACCCTCCCCCCAGATTTTTTGACTTACCCTCCCCCAACTTTTGGCTACCCCTCCCGAACCCCCCCCAACGATTTTTGGACACAAAAATTAGCTAAATTTGGCCGAAAAATGGTCATTTTTTAAAAAATTTTTCTAAAATTTGACCTAAAATCGCTTTAAAGCGGTGTAAAAACGCCTTAAATTAAACGTTAAAAACAAGCCTTACTTTAATGAAAAAACGTGCTAAACTACCGAACATTTTGCTGTTTTGGCTTTTGAAATTTCTGATGTCCGAATTCTGGGGGGGTTTGGGGGCATAGGTGTGGCTGGGCAAAAAATCTGGGGGGGGGCATAGGTGTGTTAGGGGGGGGGGGGGTGGGGGAGACCCCCACCAAAATGACGAATTTTGGCGACCCCCTCCCCCTGATTTTCAGATTTTTGCTACCCCCCCCCCCAGATTTTTGCCCAAAAAGTGGCCAAAAATGGCATAAAAACCAAACATTTGGGGGGGTCCCCCCGGCCCCCACCCTCCGTCGGAACCCCCCCCCCCCCAGATTTTTTGCCCAGCCACACCTATGGGGGGGGGGGGGGGGGTCCGGCCCGTATGGTGTTGGGGGGGACAAAAATTTTGGCATGGTGCCCAGCGGTCAGGTGTACCACCTGTTTGGGTTGGGGGGGGGAGTAGAAGGTCCAAAATTGGCTCGGGGGACCCCATAGGTGTAAGGTGGGGGGGGGGGTTGGGGGGGTAGCCCCCCAGCCATTTTTTCAACCCCCCCAGAACTTTTTGGGGGGGTCGTCCCCCCCCCCCAACTGGGGGGGGGGGTAGTAACGGTCAAAAATTGGGTATTTTTAGAGTAAATTTTGCAAAAATTTTCAAAGATGTCCAAATTTTTGGCTTAAAGTGTCTATTATTGCGAGGAATACACATTTTTAACTGTATTATGAACTTTCTGACTCATTATTGACCTTATTTTGGACTTGGAAACATGTTGGCAATCAAGTTTTCGAGTTTAAAAACCATGTCTAATGTCAAAATCACTTCATAGTTGAATGTTCATTGGCATTAGAAACGGCTGAAAATGCGATTTTTGGCATAAAAATTGAAAAATGTTTTTGGGGGAGGGTTGGGGGGTCCTGGGGGGGGTTGGGGGGGTCTCCAGAGGGGGGCCCCCCAAAAAAAGTGGGGGGACCGCCCCCCCCGCACCCCAAATCTCCGTTACACCTATGGGGGGGACCCCACCAAAATCCGAAATTTGGGGGGGGACCCCCTAAACTGTACCCAAGTTTTTTTAGCTAAAAATGGTCCTTTTTCGATGTACAGCACATTAAACGTACTCAAAAGTCAAAAGCTTCTGTCAATAGCTTTCGTGTGCGAAAAGAGGGCTTGAAAATTGACAAATTTGTGCTAAAATATGCCTAAATTAGGCCAGATTGTGAATTATAATTGCGTATATTACCTTTTAATTGCTATAAATAACCATCTTTAGCTGTTTATAGCCGATTTACATCCATTTTTTCGAATTTTTTTCAAAAATTTTCAGAAATTGCAAAAATTTTTTTCAAAAATCTTGCATTTTTTACTTGGTTTGGACCCAGTTTCAGGGGGGGAGGGGAGTTTGAGCTCGGCTTGGGGGGGAGTAGTTGAGGCCGGGTATGGGGGGAGGGGGGTCTGGCCTCTCCGTGGGGGGGTCTCACAGGGGGTAAACTGTAGCCTGGTTCACCTATGTTAATGTTGGTCGTCCCCCCTTATGGTTCGAAAAAAAATTTTGTCTCCGATTTGGCTGAGAACTTGCTCCTAGGGTAATCGAGGTCGCTGATTTCAAAAATCGAATCGAGAGATCGATCCGATCGATCTATCGAGCAGTAGAATCGATCGATCAAAATCGATCAAAAAATTTTTTGTGTCCGATTTTCGCGAAAAGTTGCCCCTAGGGTAATTCAGGGGTGCTGATTCCGAATCTGCAATCGAAATTTCGTGAAAATCGATCCTGCGCCCGCAAAAATCGATTTTCATCGATTTTTCAAAAATTCGTCAATATATAACTCGATTTTGGCAGCGCGTATCGAAATTTCGACTGCAGATTCGGAATCAGCGGCCCCGAATTACCCTATGGCCAACTTTTCGCGAAAATCGGAGACAAAATTTTTTATCGATTTTGATCGATCGATTCTACTGCTCGATAGATCGATCGGATCGATCTCTCAATTCGATTTTTGAAATCAGCTACCTCGATTTACCCTAGGGGCAAGTTCTCAGTCAAATCGGAGACAAAATTTTTTTTCGAACCATAAGGGGGCACCAAGGCAAAATTTTTGTCCCCCCCATCTAAATAAGTGCCGGGGTTCCGACGGAGGGTGGGGGGACCCCCCTAAATTTTCGATTTTGTGCCAGTTTTGGCCACTTTTCAGGGTATTTTTTACAGGGGGGGGGGGGCCCCGAAATTTACCTTTCCCCCCCCCCCCCCCGAAAATGCCTCCCCCCCCGAAATCGCCCCCTCCCGGGATTTTTGCTTCCCCCCGGGATTTTTTGGAGGCCCAAATTTTTGCCAAAAATAGGCCAATTTTCAAAAAATTTCCGGCTTCGCCGGAGATTTTTTCGAAAAAATAGCTATTTTTAGCTTAAATCCTGGCATTTTTGAGAACTTTTTGCGTTTCACCATGCAAAATACGCCAAAAAATACCAATTTTTGGCTTATTTTTGAAAAAAAACTCCCCCCCCGGGCCCGGGGGGGCCCCCCCGGAAGCCCCCCCCCCCGAAAAAATGCCTAAAAAATACCCTGCTTTTTGGCCAAAAATCTGGGGGGGGGAGGTAGGGTCGCCAAAATTTGTCATTTTGGGGGGGGCCCACCCCCCCCCCCCCCCCTAACACACCTATGGTTGGGGGGGGTACCTCCCATCACATTTCGGAGGTCGGCCAAGATTTACCCCCCCAGACCCAAAGTTCCAGGGAAACTATGGACATAGATGTATACGTATATATATATATACGTACATGGGGGACACGGACAGGTGGGTTGGGGACCCCTCCCAAAAATAGACTTGTCCCGACCCCACCCTCAAAATTTTGGAGGAAGACCCCACCCCCAAATGGCCAAATCCCAGACCCTGCCCTCAAAATTTTCAAAATTTTTGCTCTAAATTAAGAAAAAATTTGAAATTTTTTTGCAAAAATACCATTTTTCGGAAAAATGATCTAATAGGTTGTAGTATTGCTAATTTTGGTTGTAAATAACGTTTGTTTTACAAAATCTTCATTTTTTGCTTAAGGTTTTAGACAAAATTTTGTAGCCCCACCCCAAATTCGATGTTTCCCGACCCCACTCCACCCCACCCAAACCCAGGGGCCCGTTGCATAAAAGTGATTAGTGATTAGTTGATTAGTGTAGCAGTTTTTCGGGAAGAACTTTTGCTGCAGTCAGCCGTTTATAGACTTTTTGGTACCATATCGTAGCTGTTAAAGTGCTTTATCCAAAAATCATACATAAAGTATATATTTAATTTATCCTCACAGACTCATTCAGTCAAAAGAAAACTTTGAACTCAATCTTAATTTCTTTAGTTTTTAAACTGGCATCATTCCAATTTAAGTTGCAACTTAATTTAGACTTCTGATTTTATTAGAACGCTCAAAATATTGTCGTAGCCCATTCGTAACTTTAGTTATCCTTGAAAAACTGCTACACTAATCAACTAATCACTAATCACTAATCAACTAATCACTTTTATGCAAGGGGCCCCAGCTGACCCCCCACCTACCCTCATCTCGGCTACAGCTACCTTCATCTTCATGAACTACCCTAACATGGCTACCCCACGGCCCCACGCCCACCCCATCTTTTTCTCAAGGTATATACACCTATGCTATGATACATACGACCCCTGACCTATGACATTACCCCAGTTCGCCGGTGAGGAAGGTAAAAATGTAATAGCTGATTAATGCCATTCCATCATAGGTGTATATAACTGGGATTTGGGGTGGGGCCTTCCCCCGCAATTTGGGGGGGGGGGGCCCTTTTTAGACCCCCAACCCCCTCCCCACGGGTCTCGACCTCCCAAAGTTTTCATTTTTTATGCCAAAGATCGCATTTATTTTCAGCCATTGCTAATGCCGAAAAACATTAGATGACACAAGATCATTAAGTAATTTTAACATTAGACAGTGTTTTTGAAACTCGTTTTTGAAAACTTGATTGCCAACATGTTTCTGAGTCCAGAATAAGGTCAATATTGAGTCTAGAAGTCCATAAAACAGCCGACCACCTCCCCCCCTCCCCCTAGTAGTTGGGGGGGGGGGCGGGGGGCCTCCCAAAAATTGTTGGGAGGTGGGTTTGGAAAAATGGTCACCACCCCCCAATTGCACCTATGCATCCCATGTATATATTTTTAGGAATATTTGCCCGGGGGCGGGGGGATTTCTTGCAAAAATTTGTATTTTTGGCGTATTTTGCAGGTAGGGTAGAAACGCAAGGTGGGGCATGGGGGGGGGAGCGCAAAGTTTAAGTTTTCTAAAAACATGCTAAAAATTAGAGATGCGCCGGGGTCGGGGCCGGGACCTCATCTTGGCCCCGGCCGGGGCCTGTAAAATTTGAAATTGGGGACCCCAGGTCCAAATCGAAAAATTTTCAAAAGTTTTCTTGAAAATTTAAATTTTGCAATAATTTTTGATATACGTTACCATCTCATTCATTCAAAACAAAGAATTTGTAACACAAAGAATTTTGACTTTCAAATTCAAAAATTCAAAATTTTGGTCAAAAATGTCAAAAATTCACAAACTTTTGCTAAGTTTTGGCCCCGGTCGGTACCGGGGCCTGACCACCGGGGCCGGGGCCTGACTGCCGGGGGCGGGGCCAGGCCCCGGTGCATCCCTACTAAAAATTGTGCTATTTTTATAGTAATCGCCTAAAAGCTCGTTTCTAATGGAAAAATAGCGCTAAAATAGGCAAAAATCGTACAAATCTGCGACGGTGCCGGAAAATTTTTGAAAATTTTGGCCTTCTGAGCTATTTTTTCAGGGCAAAAGTTACCAAAAGTGCCAAAAGGGGCACCCACTTCTGCCCCAGAAGTGTACTTACTTAAGTAGTAAGTAAGTAAGTAAGTACACTTCTGGGGCAGGGGCGTATCTAGGATTTTGAAAAGGGGGGGGGGTTTGACTTGACCAAATTTTTTTGTTGTCACGAAACGAACTTAGTTGGAGGCGAAAAGGGGGTACCCGCAGGGTTATTAGTTTCACGAGTTGCGCCAGGAAACAGGAAATGGCGACTCACAAAGAAACACATATGAACCAAGTCTGAGCGGAGCCCCCCAGAAGTTGGAGAACATTATCAAATTTACACCCCCCTAGGAATTAATCTAGAGCACTTCAGCAATTAATTTTTGTAATAATATAGAATCCGAAGAGGTAAGCGGGGGGTCTGGGGGGCGGCAGCCCCCCACAAGAAGCCAGATCCCAAACAAAGGTAAATTATCACAGGAAAATTAATTTAGAGCACACCATTTTTCCAGTCCTTTTTTCCGCGCCCATGCCTAATATATATACAAACTTAATACAGTTCTATACATGTATGGCTGTCATATATATGCCTTAAATTGGGTATATACGACACAATAATGACGAGGCAACGCGCCGAAGGCGCAAAAGTTTAGGAAAAAGTATAGAAAAACGCGCCGACGGCGCAAAATTGCTGAAAAAGTGCAATGGAGAACGCGCCGAAGGCGCGAAAATTTTGGCAATTTTTACTAATTTCGCACTATTTACTCACAAATTTCGGGGGGGGGGCAAAACCCAAACGGGGGGGTTTCAACCCCCAAAACCCCCCGCTTGGATACGCCCGCCCATGTTCTGGGGGGGGGCGATTTTTGTGAGGGAACAATTTTTGGGAGGGGGAAGGGTGTTTATGGGGGGGAGCCCGCACCCCCCCCCACTAGAATAAGCCCAGTCTGTATATACATTCACATGAGCTTAATAAACTGGCTAAATTAGCAAAATAATAGCAGAAATTTTCTGACATGCTAGGACCAAAAATCTTTGAGCATCGATGTCGCAACTAAAGCATCGGCCAAAAGTTCTTTTTGTGCCACGATATGAAGGACATATATATAGGGCGAGGGACGTTTTTTTCGGATTCGGCTCAGCAGGACTTATATAACGAGAAAATCTGCCGAATGCACGGTAACACAAAATTTCGCAATTTCGCATTGAGTTTTCTTGCTACTCGAAAAGTTTTGGCCCAAGCCAAGAAAAACGTGATTGGCCCAGCAAGGTTTCCATTGTAGCAGAGGTATATATTATGTAAAGGTTAATTCGTTGTATTTCAGACTGAAAACACGTCATCGTGCTTCATGAATACGGCGTGTCCAAATATTCCCGGATTTCCTGTTTGTCCGTTCGTCGTATTACAATGCCGAAAGACCATGACCGAAGGCGCAGAAGTGCCCGACTAATTCAGCTACTGCAGGATAGCCGGCGCCACCAGAATCTAGAACACAGAAACAAAGTTCCTGATCATAACCTTATTCCAGAATTAGTGCCAGTTTTATTAACTCCGTTGGCATTTTGCGTAGATTGTGGGAAGTGCCTTCACTTTCACCTTTGCGTCAACAGGCTGTCAGGTTGTAACTGCGCCTCCATTACCTCTGCATGTGGGAAGTTCTCTCATAGATTGCAAAAGGTACGTACAATATTGTATAATCTACGTACGTTGGTCGTTCCACAGTCGTCTAGGTATATATATGAGTCGATTTCTGGTACATTCGACCATATAATTATACTGCCTGTACTTCTGGACAACCTTCAAAAATCGATTTTGCTGAAACTTGCTGGTCTTGTAGCAACCCAACGTAAAAGGAAAATCTCTCAATATTAGAGCTCAACCCCGTATATTCAACAAGTTATAGCCAAATTTGTGATTTTGGACTCTGCCCCCAACCCGAAAGGGTGGACTCAGACAGCTCAAATTTTAACAACGAAGGGACCACAGATGGGGCACCTATCCTTGCAAATTTGAGCTTTCTAGCATTGATATTGAGCAGTTTGCAGCAATCACACCTTTGCTTAAGCCTTCCACGTCAGTAGGCGCATAACCACATGTTTGGACCTAGCAACCTTATTATTCATTAATACGACGCAATTTTTGTAAATATTATTTATCTATGTGGTACCAATTTCCAAGCAAAAACTGAGCAAAATCCCGGTCCCATTTTTGAGATATGACCGTTCAAAGTTCGAAAAATCATCGATTTTGAGCCCAAACAACGATTATGGCAACTTTGGCCCGCCATAGCCGACAAATGCAAAGAGATTTTGGGGTAATATTTTTCACATATGAACTACATACGTACCATAGACAATGTTTCCGGCAAGTTTCAGCCAAATCTGGGAAATTTACTTTTTTCGATTTTTCGGGCAGCGGCTAGAAGTTGTCCGGCGGCTAAAAGTGCAAGGTTGTCCACGTTATGGTTGACCACTAAAAATCGACTCATATACATATTATAGGGGGGCGCGATAGCGCTCCCCCTATAATATGGGTGTAAAAGGCTCAGCGCGGCCCTTAGAGACCCGTTCGAGCACCGTGCCAGCTAAATACTCAACCAAACTAGACAAATTTGGTATCGTTGGAATCAGCACGACGAGTACAACAAGTATCAAAAAAGTTTTGGTCAAAATTTTCAACTTTGAAAATTTTCGCTTCCGGACAAGTTAGGTCCGTTTGTTTTTTTCCGTGTAAGTCACGCTTGGGGAAGCCGTTTTAGTCGAACTCAAAAACTGAACGATCTGGGCATTTTCAGCCGGTGAAGTTTGGTTTTTCTGAGAGTAGTATTTGTGTTAATGTACCTTTTGGACAATTTTTCGCTGTCCGGCCCGGCCGGCCACCTGTGCGGCCGGCCAAATGTGGCCTGACCGCTAAGATGACCAAAAAAGGCCAATTTTGTGTCACGGCTACAGGGCCCAGGGAACAAGCTAGAGAGACGCGGCTTGTTGCATTAGAAACTTTGGGATGGGTAGCGTGTCATAACCGAGGCGATTTTCGATAACTGGCCAGGATTGTTCAGGCGGCCGGCCCAGAGTTGGTCCGGCCAAATGGCCATTTTGGAAAAATTTCTAAGTCCCAACTCCACAGAAAATAGTCAAAAATAGGCCTAAATATGCTGTTTTGGGCCATATAGTGGGACGCATATAAGGGTTATCGGGGTCGCTGAACACGATGAGCATAGTCGCAGCGCTGTGCGGTGCTGCTATCTTGCTGTACTGTTATGCAGCAACCATAGCACGCTGCCTGTAGACTTACTGTAAACGGCTACACATATTAAACTTGGTGATAATTGTGTCTGTAGTAAGGGGGAACTGTGGCTATGTTAGTTGGTGCAATCTCTAGCTTCCACCGTGCTGTATGTGCTGTCCTAAAACACAGCACCGTCGATAACAAGTTATTCATTTGTCACTGGCATTTGAAATTCGGCATACAGATAGTTTAGGACATGACAAACTATTATAGATAGGTTTCGTATACTTATTACGATGTTACTATATGGTTGCGCTGCAGTAGAATGCTGCTAAAGTACAGCACGGCCTATAACTAGCTACACAAATGTTGCAATCGTCTGAAATTCTGCAGGCACGTGCAGAATAGCGTTGGAAATCATGCCGTATAAGTCTCCTTTTTTGGCAGTGACGTTTGCGTCTAGTTGCGCTGCAGTAGAGTGCTGCTGAAGTACAGCACGGCCTATAACTAGCCACACAAAAGTTGCAATCGTCTGAAATTCTCCAGGCAAGTGCAGAATAGCATTGGAAATCATGCCGTATAAGTCTCCTTTTTTGGCAGTGACGTTTGCATCTGGTTGCGATGCAGTAGAGTGCTGCTCAAGTACAGCACGGCCTATAACTACCTGCAGATACGTTGGAATTGTCCAAAATTTCGCATATAACTGCAGAAGAGCAATTTTGAAATCGTGCCGTATATTGTGTCATCGACAGTATAATTTGCATCTGGTTGCGCTGCAGTAGAGTGCTGCTCAAGTACAGTACGGCCTAATACTAGCAACAAATAAACAGCAATCGCCTGAAATTCTGCAGGCACGTGCATAATAACATTACAAATCATGCCGAGTAAGTCTACTACTTTGGCAGTGACGCTTGCGTCTGGTTGCGCTGCAGTTGAGTGCTGCTGAAGTACAGCATGGCTTATAACAAACTACAGATAACGTTCTGCAACTTTCTAAAATATTCTTATTTGTAGTGGATGAGGGTTTTTCTGCCAAAATCTTTGTACTTTGTAATTTGTACTTTTCAAGCTTCTTTGTTCTATGGATTGGTTGACTGTTACGTAATTATTAGGGGAATTTTTAAAGTTTCTTTTATAAAGCTGTAACATTTTTGCTTAAGTTTTACTGAGAACCTTAAAATTGAAATAGGACAAGAATAAAAATGCTCCGATGGAGCATGAAAAATGCAATATGGGTGACACTGGGTTTTAAGCGGACAGAGCAGAGGACTAGGTTTTAAAACGTTAATATGGGAGGGGCAGGTTGTAAATGCCAGGAGGACTAGGTTAAAAGCGCACTAATATGGACCAGCTTCGCTGAACAACCCATATTCGCGGGTACGCATGCTCCACTCCGCATTTGACCTTTATTGTCTTAAGTTCTAAATTCGTCAGCTTTCCAGGCGAGCTTGCTGATTTTGAAATATTATGCTTTATATATATATACTTCAAGCGTTTTATAGTGAGTTACCAGAGCGGAATTTGTGACACCAATTTTTACTGCAGTAGCTGCAAAGTCGTGCCGACAAATTGTTAAACTGTTATTGAAGGATTGCCGCCAGCATTTTTGTCTGGACAATTTCCGCGAATATGGGTTGTTCAGCGAAGCTGGTCCATATTAGTGCGCTTTTAACCTAGTCCTCCTGGCATTTACAACCTGCCCCTCCCATATTAACGTTTTAAAACCTAGTCCTCTGTCTGCTTAAAACTCAGTGTCACCCATATTGCATTTTTCATGCTCCATCGGAGCATTTTTGTTCTTGTATATACATATATATAGCCAGGTTCTCAAAAAATCGATGACAAAGTTCCCAAGAAAAGCCAGTGCTAAATCTCCCAGGTATATACTTCGACCGTTTCAAGCCAAATTTGGAACATGGAAGACCTTAGTAATATACAGCAGTTTGGGTCATACATGCGCAAGGGGTGTACTGAGGGTGTACCAGGTACACCCTAATTTCCGGGGGGACCGCGCAGTGCGCAAGCAAAATCAGGGGGACCGCGATATTCATAATGTCAAAATTGCTAAATTCAGCGTGATCTATTTAGAAAAACTAAGCTCTAATTATATAATAAATATTGTCATTCTGTTTAATTTCCACAAAAATGAAAGTTTTGAAGAGCTTCGCGAGCAGGTTAATTGCAATTTGTGAAATGAATGAAAAAAGAGTGAGAAATTCAACATGTGTGCATATTTGCAAATACTTTGAAAATGTCGCGATCCCTGTTGCGTGTTCTACCGCTCTCGCCTCTCCACGTCGCCCGAACCCCCCACCCCGATGTGCGAAGGGGAACCGCGGAAACTGATTTCTGGTACACCCTGTGAAGAGAGACCTTGCCCATGTCTTTTTGGGTTATATAGCGCTTTTAACCTAGTCCTCCTGGCATTTACAACCTGCTCTCTCTAGTTGCAGGCTCATCGCATGGCATAAGAGTCAGGACCACCGGCTAGGCCAGGAGTCCCGCCACCTCCAAAAATCCAGCCGCATGGCGGGGTTCCCTGACCAAGATATCCAGGGAGGGGGGTGTTCCAAGGGTTTGCAGTCTGTAGGTAGCAAGGGCCGGGCACCTGATGATTAAGTGGTGAAGGTCTTCGTCTTCTTCACCACATCTTGGGAAAAGTGGTGAGTCCTCCTTCCCAATCCGGAAACGGTAGGCTGCAAGTAAATTACAGTGCCCACCTGATCTGAATTGGGAGAGGATATGTTTCTGCTTTTTTGTGAGGCCACTTTCCCTCTCTTCACTGACGGCTGCAGGGTAGGATTGATTTCCTTGATGAGTGCATGTTCGATGCCGGTTCTCCAGCCTTCATTGGTCCTGCAGTTCACATAGGTCCGTAGAGTGGCCACATCCACAGGGGCAGCTTGTTGGTCCATGGTTGCCGCTTCTTTGGCGGCAAAATCGGCTAGTTCATTTTCCTCGATTCCATTGTGTCCAGGGACCCACTGGAATGAAACTTTTCCATCCAGTTGGAATAACAATTCCCAGACGTTGGCCTCCAGTTCACCAGTTGATCTCCCAGAGCCGCCCTGGAGCTTCTGTAGGGCAGATTTTGAGTCAGTTAGGATGGTTAGTGGTGGAGCCATTGTATCTTCCAGTGATCCTTCATGGTACCAGTCCAGTACCTTAGCTATCGCTTTCATTTCTGCCCGATAGCTCGAGCACAGCTGTCCAGCTGGTTTCTTCAGCCGCACACGCGATCCATCGGTCAGTACTGTGGGCACCAACCAGATCCTCCGCTTTTGACCCCTCCGTGTGCAGATCCATCCGAGTACGCCAAAATATTTCCCTGCGAGGGTTCCCAGCCACTGTCCCAACCGAGGCTGATATTGACATTCACTCCGGGCTCCCATGGTGGCTTGGGAAGCAGAGTAGGGACCGGTTCATTGGGAACGGCGGCAATTTCCTGGATATAGGCATGTTCCTTGACAAATTCACGCCAGGATTTCTGGGTTTTCTCTAGGCGAAAAAAAGTGGGGGATCCCCCCCCCCACTATTGGGGGGGGGGGGAAGACCAAAAGTGGGGGATCCAAAGTGACCTGAAAATGTCAAAAATGCAGTACAAATAGCCTGTTTTCTACATATACTGCTATAACTATGCTGAAAAGTGCTCAAAAATTGAGTTTGAGTACCAAAATAGACCATTTTTGACCAAAATTCCTAAAAATTTGGCATTTTCTGGGTACCTTAGGGTGAGTGGGGTGGGGACGCCCAAAAAAGTGGGGGGAAGGGGTCGAGTGGGGGGGGGACCGAAAAGTGGGAGGGGGCCCCCCCCCCACCCCCCCCCCCACTAAAGAAAACCCAGGGATTTTACCGATTTCAAACGTTGCCTTTGTGTACTCATTGCCGCCGCCTTCCTTGGATTGGAGTCTTGTAGTGTTGCTGACGTCAAGTAGGAGCAGAGTGATTTTCTTTCCATGACAATCTTCATTGGTTGCAAGCTGGACTCCAGCAGCGCCCCGTCAGTCGGGGCAGTGGCGGTACAGCCAGAGATCAGCCGAGCTGCTCTACTGTTGACCACCTCTAATTGTTGGAAGTTCGTTTTAGCCACCGAAGGTCCCCATGCCGCGAAAATTTTTCAAAATTTTTCTAAAAACATGCTAAAAATAGCGCTGTTTTTATAGTAATCCCCAAAACAGTTCATTTTTAGTGCAAAAATAGCGCTTAAATAGGCAAAAATGGACTGAAAATCTCCGGCGAAGCCGGAAAATTTTTGAAAATTTGGCCTTCTGAGCGATTTTTTCAGGGCAAAAGTTGGTACCAAAAGGGGCACCCACTTTTTGGGGGGGGGCGATTTTTGTGGGGGAAGGGTGTTTATGGGGGGCCCCACCCAGACCTGCGCAGGAGGGGAAATTTTTGGGGGGGGGGGTGGAGGATTTTTCCGGTGCCCCCCCCCCCCACTAGAATAAGCCCAGTGTGGCACCACTTCACTCGCACTCTTGCTCGCCGGTCGGCCAGGTACTGTTTGATCCATCGGATGTATTTTGGTGGCACATTGCTCTCCAGCAGTTTTTCCAGTATTCCAGGCCGCCAGACTGTGTCAAAAGCTCTGGCAAAATCGACAAGGGCCATAGCAGAGCGTCTAGGAGGTCTGGGTTTATTTTACTGGGGGGGGGGGGGCGGGGGCGCCCCCCCACTTTTTGGGTCCCCCCCCCCACTCGAGCACCTCCCCCCCCACTCGCCCCCCCACTTTTTTGGGCTTCCCCCCCCCCACTCACTATAGGGTGCCCAGAAAATGCCAAATTTTAAGGATTTTTGGTCACAATTTTCAAAAATTTTCCGGCTTCGCCGGAAATTTGATGCAAAATCGCCTTTTTCGGTGCTAAAACTTGATTTTTGAGCACTTTTAAGCATAGTTATAGCAGTGTATGTGGAAAACAGGCTATTTATACAGCATTTTTAGCATTTTTGGCTCATTTTATTCCCCCCCCCCACTTTTCGACCTCCCACCCCACTAGTGGGGGGGGCGTCCCCCCCACTTATTTTTGCCTAAAATAAACCCAGGAGGTCGTGAGTGAAATCCGTCGGCAACATCCTGAGTGATTCTGAGTGATTTACTGGGTTTATTTTAGGCAAAAATAAGTGGGGGGAGTGGGGGGGGCACGCCCCCCCCCCCCCACTAGTGGGGGGGAGGTCGAAAAGTGGGGGAAATAAAATGGGCCAAAAATGCTAAAAATGCTGTATATATAAATAGCCTGTTTTTCACATACACTGCTATAACTATGCTTAAAAGTGCTCAAAAATCAAGTTTTAGCACCAAAAAAGAAAAGGCGATTTTTGATCAAAAATTTCCGGCGGAGCAGGAAAAATTTTGAAACTTTTGACCAAAAAACCTAAAAATTTGGCAATTTTTGGGCACCTTAGGGTGAGTGGGGGGGAACCCCAAAAAGTGGGGGTGGGGCCAAGTGGGGGGGAGGTGCTCGAGTGGGGGGAACCCACAAAGTGGGGGGGGGGGCGCCCCCCCTCCGGTAAAGTAAACCCAGGATTTACAACCTGCTTCTCCCGATTAACGTTTTAGAACCTAGTCTTTGCTCGCTTAAAACCTAAAGTCACCCATATTGCATTTTTCATGCTCCATGGGAGCATTTTTATTCTTGTATATATACAGGGTATTTTTTACAGGGGGGGAGGCGGGCCCCCCCGAAATTGATCTTCCCCCCCCCCGAAAATTCTTCCCCCCCACCCGAAATCGCCCCCTCCTGGATTTTTGCTTCCCCCTCCCCGGGATTTTTTGGAGGCCCAAATTTTTGCCAAACAGGCCAATTTTCAAAAATTTCGGAGATTTTTTCGTACAAATAGCTATTTTTAGATTAAATCCTGGCATTTTTGAGAACTTTTTGCGTTTCACCATGCAAGATACGCCAAAAAATACCATTTTTGGCTCATTTTTGCAAAAAATCTTTCCCCCCCGGACCCGGGAGGGGGGGCGTAAAGCCCCCCCCCCCCCGGAAAAAATCCCTAAGAAATACCCTGGTATATATATACATGTTTACTTCTTGTACGTATATGCGTATGTTCGTACGTTTCCTGGTTTCGGATTTCGTACGGAGGGATTTCGGTAGCTGTAAATTGATAGTGCGTATATACCTATATATATTAATTTGTGTAATCGCATGATGAAGATTATTGCATATTCCCTCTCTTCTGCTGTTGACAGGCGTCCATCTAAGTGTCGTTAATCAAGTAATTTATGCGCTGTTTTTCAACGGTGCTTGTGTTATTTTGCTAATTCACAATGTTTTCTTGGGTATCTCGTTATTATCATCAGGCGCGTAGCCAGGTGGGACTCCCTCCCGAAATTGTGGAAAAATTTCTCGCCGCCGGCGCGTATTTATTTACTACAATTTACCATCAGAATATGGGTTTGGAACGCCAAAGATGAGTTCTAAGTACCCTACTGGGTGTGGTTTGCCCAGTTTATGCATCATTTGCGTGCATCAAAATGTACTGAGCTTCAGTTCTTTTCTTTACTTCAGAGAATGCTTTGAAAAAATTCCTCTGACGTTACAAATTTGAAAAAGTTTCAACTTCTGGGAGGGGCTCCGCCCTTAGCCTGACCCGCCACCAAATTTTGGCATTCAAAATTTTTTGGCTACGCTAGTGATTGTCATTGCTGGTCTTCACAACAGGGTCTATATGAACATGCTTTAGGGTATAGTTACGTAAGAATCTAGTATATACCGAATGAGAATTCTAAACACCGAAAAGGTATATACCAGATTATATACATCAGATACATGCCAGAAACTTTTATACTTGCATGGCTTTGACATAAAATATTTGACCAGCACCAGCCACTTGATGTTAGTAATCAGTGCCACGTAACCAGTCCTCTAATCATGCGGAATAACGCCAGCAAACTGCTTTTCATGCGTTCCAACTCTCGAAATTGCAAGACACCCAGAAATTTGCCTTTCATGCGCTGTGTGAACACCTTGAACTGCTTTTCTGAAAGCATTTTGCCGCATCCGCGCAAACTTTATGTGTAGCATATCATGACATATTATAAGACTATTTTTGAACATGTATGGTATCATCGTAGGGGCATGTGGAATTCGTTCTCTTTTTCGAATAGCAAGCCACTGCTGCTTATATACGTACGTATTTTTATTTCATTTTAGAAAGAAATGCTGAGTGATGTGCCACGTCAAGCGTCCGCAGTCAGCGTTAGCGATCATAGTGCTGCTAGTGTCGGAAATACCCATGAGATTCCTACACGTCAGGGAAGAGTAGTTACACCAGATCTGTCCAGTCCCCTGGTGGAACGATTACTCTTGTCCTCCTCCTCCCATCAGAAGTCATCATCGGGCGAAGTCTCCCTATCAGGAGTGATAGATCAGCCAGGAGCTGCTGATTTTGACGGTATCAGTGACCAGGAGGATGTTACTGCCTCCAGGGTTGCGGCGTCGTCTTCGAATTCTTGTGGGTTCCCGCCAGCCACTCTGTCGGCTGCCTCCACATCGGCGTCCTTCAGTCTCCTGGGCGAAATGCGACGTCAGGCTGTGATGAATGCTGGCATCGCCAAGGCCAAAAAGTGCCTGTTCAGCACCACCAGCACACAGCGCCAGCAGCAACCGGCTCAGACGGATTCCTCCTTCTCCTCCTTAGTTTCTGGAGATTCACAGCTGCCTTCTAACTTTCCCAGCAGGTATATATATTGCTTATATATATATATACGTACTCTGAAGTAGCGAACTCAAATATTTCGATAAAGCATTCCTTTGTTTCGTCGTAAAGATGTTTCGCCTTCAATCCCAAAACACCTCTGGAATATGCTCATTGGTGGGCCTATTTTGCAACTTGAGTTGTGTTTTTAACGGAATATTCGTATGATCAAAATTTTTGACTTCTCATGATTGAAACTTTGAATGAGTAGCTGTTTTCAGCCAATGTATCGGGTTAAAAGTAGAGTTTACGCAGTCTCTTCGTTGCCTCTGGTCTTCAGTTTACATGTTTGCGTCATGCTTTTGTATCAGTATACATGTACAGTTTTGGATTAGAATGTGGGTTTCAGAATCTTTTGTATTAACGGGAAGTTTGTGCGCATATTTTCCATATGCAAGTAAGGTAGGTAGGTAGATAGGTATGGTAGGGTTTTATCTGACATAGATAGATTGTAAAGCAGGCCAGTATGTTGACGTTGTGCACTTCTTTTATGCAGCTTGTTAATAAGGTTTATGAGATACTAATATGGTTGTCAAAAGCAGGAACCTCGAGGCATTCTCCCTTGCGATTGGAAAAACCTTCATATATTTGATGTTCAGTTCTCCTTTTCTTAGTATGCATAAACAGCTGATGTGCTATCTCTAGCACTGATATTGTCAGTGTTTATTTCATGCTTCACTGATCTAGAAGCATCTTGAGCAGTGATCTTGCGTCAGGTTCTTGAGGCCTATCTCTGTCCACACCATTATCGTCACTGTTGAAACTTGCATTCTAACAGTTTAAGTTTACAAATAGCTGCGTATCTTTAACCTCAATACGTACCTGATAGCCACAATAATGGAGCTCTCAGCTGCCCTTAAACGCTATCGGCCTTTGTATGATTTCAGTGCATCATCATCCTCCTGCTGCTATCAGGATTCTGGCTACGATTCCTGTTCCAGTGGGAGCTATCCGCCCACTCCCCAGAGCGCCGCCTCCACGGCTGTCAGCTGGGGCAGTGGCTGCGGTGGCTCCGGGTCCGGGGGACCCCACCTGGCCTATCCGGAAGAGTCCAATAACAGTGTGGATATTGTGACAGGTGTTGATGGCCATGATAAGCCATCGGATCATGCTTCTTCTTCGTCTTCTGGAGCTGCAGCTGTCAGCACTGGGGATCAGAAGGATTGCCTCTGGCTGGACTGTTCCCAGCCCTGCCTTCTGGCCGGCGAAAGCCTCCTGGATCATCTGCTTCAGACTCACGTAGAACCACAAGCCGCTCCACTGGCGACTGGAGGATTGGGTCCGACTGCCCTGGCTGGGGGCGCTCTGGACGATCACACTGGAGAAGCCCTCAAACAGATGTCATCTAAACGGTTAGTAATTATTGTTGGTTTTTGTTTCTTTGCTTTATTTCAGTACGTATTAAACTACTTAGTAACCTGACTGGCTGGCTACTGTAAATGTTTTTGGGATTATTAGTTTTTGTACAACAAAGTGAGTACCTATGTCACAGACTCACAGTATAACTGCTGCCTCAACAATTCAACCAGAATGTGCCTCAGCAATTCCGTCAGAATTCTCTAAGTTTGGGCACAGTGACGACAGTATGTAGAAAAGAATGTAGTCCTAATATGTTTTATTAGTGAATGTAAAATTGAAAAGTTTATGCACAGAAACTTTATATTATACGTATATTGTCTGTAAATTAAAAGTATCACAAAGTGACATTCCGTTTTCTTATCCATGTCGAAATTGTGCTAGTTTGGTCAGTTCCAGCATTATATTTTTATTTGTAATTTATTTTTCTATCTTCGCTCTTTTAGAAATTCGCTCTTCGCTCAGTTTTAGAAATCTTGTTTACAATTCTGATCACATTTCTAATGAACAGACGCTATAAATGAGTAGGTACAGTCCTGTGAGCATTCACGTTAAATTGGGAAGGGATATTAGGGTTATTAATTCTATCTGTTCTGCCGATCTAACTATATACCTAACGTGTCCGTAGGAGTTTTCTCTTTCATCTTATCAACAACACATTGTGTATATTTTCTTCTTTCCTTCTATCTACTTGTTGTTGACCTGATTATTATTATTAGCATTGGCACTGCTCCTTGACTTCTTCTGTTGTTTGTCGTCTTGGCTTGCACATGGCAACAGCAGCTTAGATAGTTTGGCTGAGAGCTTGTTCACACATACGTATAGACGTTGGGGACACGATATGCGTATATAAATATTATATTATAGTCTAATTTTAAGCACTATCAGCTTTCACAGAGTGTATGTACTATGTATGTGTGCCTTAGGAAGATCCAGTATATACGTATATGATTGACTGTATCTTATAGATACGTACATTTACTGTGTGCTTCTGTGAGAACTCATAATATATACGTATGTAAGAAAAGCTTAATTGGAAAGCAAGTTTTACTTGAGAGCCTTGAGTGAGAGAGAGAGCGAACTCCTGTGGTGGTTATGGTAACTACAGTTCCACCTCCGTAGACAGCTGATAGATACATAATTATGGTTGAAAGTTGTTAGATGATCAAATAGGGCTAGATGGATGGATGGATGGATGGATACACACACATTCTGAAGGGACATATGGCTGCACATTTGCATTCTACCTAATTACATATGTATGGTTATTGTCGTAGCTAAGCCATTGGACAGTGTTGTATATATGTACTTGGGTATATACGTTAGTCAGACTCTGTATGTAGGTAGGTGTATATCAATTAGCGTAACTGTCTTGATTTCTGGGCGTTTGGTTTGTCTGTAGTTCATTCATTGGAGCTGTGTTCAATACTGGTATATGCTAGGCTCAGGATCCAGTTAGTTATGCTTGCTTGGTCTGCGACTAGTCTTAGACTTTAGAGCAATAATAACGTAAATAGGAATACTGTAGGTAGGCATATAATAATGGATACGTACGTATTGTTTATTAAGTGTATGAATATTGGGGGAGAACATAATCAACTAAAAGACAGCAAGTTGATCTTGCGTATCCCTCTTTCTTGACCAGATCATTGGTATGATGCTGATTATATATACGTAAATTACGTACGTATATAGTGCACATATGCTTCAACGTATATATAAGTAAATTTTTACGTGGGTACGTAGCAGGTGATGACAGATCCAGGATTTCAGGACCGCTTCCTCCAGCCCCTTCCTGGATGCGCCCCTGGCGTGCACGCTTCCCATTCATGCACAATATATACGTCTTCAAAATTTGGCATGAGGCAACCTATGAGACGATCACTCACCATACGTATATACATGTCATCTTTTAAGACTAATTTTTTAATAAAGGCTGTTGTCATGAGTCGGTTTATTGATTGAAGTTTGGCTGAGGCTAGGAAGGAATTCTCCGTTGGCTATGAAATACGAATTATTGGTGTCGAGTGACTAATTGGAGGGAATTACGGAACCTTTCACGACATTTTCCTATTTTTCTTAACTGTCAGTTTCACTGTAGGTCTCAATAAATTCATGACGAAATAGTATAGGCGCTGGCAAATTGCAACTGTAGGGGGCGATGATTAATAGCATTTCCCATCCATGGTTTCTGCCCTTTAATGGATAATTTATTTGCAACTGCAGCTCTATCTGACTGTATATGTATACCTAGTACGTGGTACTGTTACTCAGGTGGACAAGCAAAAGTGATCTGTATTTTCTGTTTCCTGAAAAGAATTTGACGGGTTTCGCTCATGCACGTGTGGATTCATCTTATGTGTCTGACTTTTCGCATGAGTCAGGTCTTTCTCATGAATGAGAATGGATGATGCAGAGACATTCCCATATACAAAAACATTACAAAGACGCATATACAATTTGTTTGTATATACGTATATGTGTAGACATACAAAAGTTCAAACAAGATAGGAATATATACGAACATACATAAATATATCCCTAATTTTAGGATTTGGGTAAGTGTACAATATGCGTGTATGTGTGTATATATAGTCAAGCGGGAAAAAAAACCCACTTTTCAGATTTTTGGCCAGAACTTTTTAATGGTTTGACATATCGAAATGCTGATTATACAGGTAGCTAGGCCTAGTCGTAAGCTTTCTTATGAGCTATAGAACACCTCTGTAGGGTGTGCCGTTAGCGAGAAAAATTGTCCCAAACTGGCGGGAAAAAAAAACCCAATGCGGGAAAAAAAAACCCATATGCGGGAAAATAAAACCCACCCCAAAAAATTTTTGGCAAGCTGCCAGGAGCATTTCTAACCATTCCAAATGAAAGAGCGGGCTGTTTTTAGTACAACTGTATCAAAATATATTAGTTTTTGTATTAAAATTGAGGTCATATGGTCATTTGAAAATGTTGTATCTTTAACACATAAACATAGGCAAATTTTGGAAATTTTTTAAAATTGTTTATTTTCGGCAATTTAAGCATCCTATCGTATAGAAAACGTGTTTTTCCTGCATTTAGAGCCAAACTAGACCCATTTTAAGGCAAAAATAAGCATTTTTGGCCAAAATTGAAATTTTGGCTTGAAATGGCACCATGTCCAATTTAGACCCCCTGGACCACCCATAACAGAATGAACCCGGGTAAAACCTATACCAATTTAATCTGTAGGCTCTATTAAACAAATGTACGTATTGGTTTGACCTTTCCGGTCAATGGTTAGAAAAAAAATTAATTTTGAAAAGTGGGTTTTTTTTTCCCGCCGTGGGTTTTTTTTTTCCCGCCAACTCCAGGTCACCCCCAGGTCGCACCGGAGGGGTCAGAGCAGTGTGACATATATCATCATGAAGCGCAACAGATGTCCTACAGGTACATATAATCCGCTTTGGTCTAAGTCTTTCCAGTAGTTCAGGGTGGCCCGGCAAAGTTTGCCAAATTTCGGCACTTGGTCGGACCAAAATTTCCAAAAATTTCAAAGTCCCAAAAAATTTGCAGGGAAGCAGTGGGAGCAACCATAATACACCCTCCAGGGTTATTTTGGATGCTCTTCAAGATAGGCTATTAAAATCCTAGATAGCTCATACCGGTAAGCCCACACTGGGGGTGGGTTTTTTTTTCCCGCATTGGCGAGTGGGTTTTTTTTTCCCGCTTGACTATATGTGTTCATACTTATTTTTGGATTTTGGCAAGTATATCTATCTGAAACTTCTTTCGTTTGGAACTTTTTAAATAGTATATAGTATATAGTATTTGTAGTATTCGGTAATTGTGTGTATTCGCCTGGCATAAAAACACACCTGTTTAACTATTTCCCCCAAAAATACCCAATTACTATTCCCCCTCCAAATTGAAAAATGTACGTAAACTCGTATTAAAGTAACCGCAAGATTAATATGCACAAATGGAGCTGACAACAAATGCTTCTAATCAATTTGTAGCTAGACCCCCTCCACTCAAAATCCTTAAAACTTGACCAAATGAGCTAAAATTTGGTGTGGGTATGTTTTCGACCACACTAAGTTCAAATATCGCGAAATTTTTCGATTTCGGGAAATTCGATTTTTTCGATTTCTAAGGGGGGGGACCAAGGGAATCCGAAAAATTTTTTGTCTTCGATTTTGCTGAAAAGATGTATACAGGGGTTTTTGGGTCGTAGAACACGAATCTGAAGTCCGTTTTTTGATTCAGCTTTTCGTTAGCTCAGTATATATATATAAGCTAAGGATTTAAGATGTAAGCTTATACTGAGCTAACGAAAAACTGCATCGGAAAACGAACTTTAGATTCGTGTTCTACGACCCCGAAAACCCCTATTTACATCATTTCAGCAAAATCGAAGACAAAAAATTTTTCGGTTTCCCTTGGTGTCCCCCCTTAGAAATCGAAAAAATCTAATTTCGCGAAATCGAAAAATTTCGCGATATTTGAACTCAGCGTGGTTGAAAACATATATACCCACGCCAAATTTCAGCCCATTTGGTCAAGTTTTAAAGATTTTGAGTGGTGGGGGAGGTAATCGAGATAAGACCCAAATTTTCTAAAAATTTTAATAATTTTGAATTTTAAAATTATTTAATGCTTAATTTTCTTGAATCATTTAAGACGTATGCATTGGTTAGTTTATTGTACAGTGTACATGCTAAATTTAAGAATTAGCTTGAGCTAATAAGTTATTTACAAATAACTATTTTTAATTTAAGCGCAATGAACGGGAAGATTATCCTATTTGTTATTAAGAATAGGTCAGACTCACCCAGGAAACTTCTATGACCTTTATTACAACCTTTAAATATATATATCTTAATAGATGACCCCAATTTAACTATTCCCCCCCCCCAAATGAGTTGCGGGGAAATAGTTAAAGAGATCGAACACAAAGCGTTACTGTAGAAGAAATGAAGTCTTTGGTTCCCCACCCCCACCACTCAAAGTTTTTAAAACTAGGCCAAATGAGCTAAAATTTAGTATGGGTATATATGTTTTCGACTATAGTTATAGCTAACAATATGTATATATATGTATGTATGTATATACAGGGTATTTTTTAGGGAGTTTTTTTCGGGGGAGCTTCTCGGGGCCCCCCCGGCCCGGGGGGGGGGAGATTTTTTGCATAAATGAGCTAAAAATTGGTATTTTTTGGCGTATTTTACACGTACAAAGGCGAAACCTTCTCAAAAATGCCAGGATTTAAGCTAAAAATAGCCATTTTTACGAAAAAATCTCCAGCGAGGCCGGAAATTTTTGAAAATTAGCCTATTTTTGGCAAAAATTTGGGCCCCCAAAAAATTCGGGTGGGGAAAGCAAAAATCCCGGGAGGGGGCGATTTCGGGGGGGGGCAGGCATTTTCGGGGGGGAGAAGGCATTTTCGGGGGGGAGGTCAATTTCGGTAATAAATACCCTGATATAGGCTTACATCCTAAGGTGCTGGTTCGGGTATTTGCAGCAAGTTTTAAAAGACTGTAATTTGCTCAATTTTTGGAGTTCAACAATAATTTTTATATCATTTTAAAGCTTAGAATGTGCTTGTTACAACTAGGTACAGTATAGCTGTCTCATTTCAACTGTTCGGCTTGAACAACATGATATTTGAACAACGACTTGCAATAACATGAAAACAATTTTTGAACATGGATTTCTCGAAGTGTGGGAAAGCTAACGAAAAGCGACCAGTTCAGGCTTCAAAAGAAACGTCTTCCCGAGGGCTATTTTTTTCTGAAATTGTTTAACGAGTAAAGAAGCTCAAGATTTTGAGAAAAACGTAAATTTTGTCCGATTTTCGTCAAATTTTCAAGTTTGGACGCTTATTTCTCTCGAACTGGAAGTCAAAATGCAAAACTATGAAAAATAGCGCTCGGCAATTGTCTCAAAAATACGTGTGTAAAGTGCAAGTTATGGCGGAATAAAGCTAATTTCTCCAAAACTCAAATTTTCAAGACGCGACTTTTCTAACATATTTTATAGGGTAAATAATGTAATTGTAGCAAATTAGGATAAATTTCAACGACAATTGCGCTTTTAAATCCCAAAAATACACGAACCCGAACCAGCACCTTAAGCTTACAACTTGAGCTTATACTGAACTGTCGAAATGCTGAATCGAAAAACGGACTTCAGATTCGTGTTCAGCGATCCCAAAACTCTTTTATGTGAAACTTTTCAGCAAAATCGAAGACAGTTTACGGTTTCCCTTAATCCCTACCCTTTTTCGAATCGAAGAATTAGAATTTCACTAATTCGAAACATTTTGCGATATTTGAACTCGGTCGGTGGTCGAAAACATACCCACCATACCAAATTTTAGCTCATTTGGTCAGCTTTTAAAAATTTTGAGTGGTTGAGTTGGGGTAAACGAGACAGGGCCGGACAGGAGACAGGACCGTTAAGATGTATATAAGCTTACAGTGAACTAACAACAAGTTGAATCGAAAAACGGACTTTAAATTCCCGTGCTGCAATCCAGAAAACTTCGTGCATGTTTTCAGCCAAAATCTTGGACAAAAACGTTTGATTCCCTTGACCCTTGGTCAGGGGCGGATCCAGGGGGGGGGGCGGGGGGTGGGGCGGCCGCCCCCTCCCTGTCGCGATTCGAAGGTAGGAAAAATTAAGGAGAAAAAGAGGAAAAAGGGCAAGAAACCAAAAAATTTCGCGCCGTCGGCGCGAATTTTCTACTTTTTAACCGCATATTTATTGTATTTGTAAAGAAAAAGCTTGAAATGCATCCGATTTTTCGGAGAAAATTATAATTTTTGCCTTAAAATGTCAAGAATTTTAAAAAATTTGTTCAGTTCTTCAGTATTAAAAGAATTCAAGGTCCGAATACCGATTTTATTGCAAAAACAAACAATTTCTTCAACTTGCCCGAGACCCCCCGCTGGACAAATTTTGCCGCCGCCCCCCCTGTCACGAAATCCTGGATCCGCCAGTGCCCTTGGTCATCCTTTGCTAGTCGAAACAATCTGATTTCGCTGAGACGACATTTTTTGTCTTCAGAAAAACTTTTAAGGTACGTACATACATAATATGTTTATCCAACTTTGGCTGTTTTTTATTTTTCAGCTGCCGTACCAGAACCAATCGTCCCTGGAGCTATGCGGATCGTCAACAGCTGCGTCAGCGAACCGAGGAATGCTATCGCTGCCTCTGGGAGGGCTGCCGGGTTTTCCGTCAGCCGGCCAAATCGTTGGACTGGCTTCGACACCATGTGACGGCCAAGCATGCTGGACAGAAACCGTTTGGGTGCCTTATAGACGGGTGCCTGTGGCGTTTCTGGACCAAAAGTGCGGCGGAACGCCACATCACCATCTATCATCATCATCCGCATATCGCCGTTGCGGGTACTGTGGATTCCGATGATGGTGGTTCTGGGCCTACCAAGAAGACTACCTCCTCCTGTGAACTGCTGAAGGGAACAGTATCAGGTGGTTCGTCTGCGATCAAACGAGATCGTAGCGGCCTCTCACTGCTTCTGCTACCTCAGTCCAACTGTGACCACAGGAGATCAAGCTCCTACAAGAGCGGTCTCCTGGGATCACCACAAAATCCGCTGCTCCGCCGAGCGCCTCAGCACCAGTTGCGACGTGCCGGATCGGCCAGTCTTCTGAGAGGCAGCTCGTCTAGGCAGAGCTCTCCGGCCGTGGGCTCTGACTGTTACTATGTGACGGGAGACACCTGTTGCTACAATCATGATCTCTGCTGTGCAGCTGTGTCATCCTCATCGTTATCATCTGTGGAGCAGCGCTCCTCCTGTTCATCCACACCCACCCTCTCTCCAATTCCCAATTCCGCCGCCGGCAAAGCTGATTCGAAAGAAAGGCTGCGCCTTTCCCGTAATTCTCGCAAACCGCCAGGGTTTGAGGGCGGCTGTCATGCACTGGGCTCTGCTGCAACCATACATGATCTCAATCTCAGCGAACGTCAATCACGGGTCAACTGTCGTCCTTCGCCGAATTCCCAGCGAAAGAGAAAATCGGGTTCTTCTGCTTCTGGCACTACTTGCGTACTTAACAATAGTCATCGTAGAGGTTTGTGAAAATAACACTGATAACATCAAGAGTACAAAGATAAGAGTGTATCACTTGGCACACTCTATGTATCAGAGCAAAAACTATACTCTGTTTTTTAACGGCTGACACCCTACGCAAATTAGACCCCCCGCACAAATCAGTAGCTAGTCGAAATGGGGGTACGCTCACTCGAAGTGCTTTAGCTCGAAAACACAGCAGTGTGTTAGCGAATTTTGTACCTGCTTCGAGCTTTAGAACATCAGCGGTCGAATTTCTTTGAAGTGATGGGTCTAATCTGCGGGTCGGTCAGCAGTTAACGAACAGAGCATAGTTTTTGCTCTGATACCATAGAGTTTGCAAGTGGCATACTCTTATCATTATGTGCTCTTGATAATAAAGTAATATTTATGAAGTTTTTAGTGAAGATGGTCAATTGGAGCTTACAGTTCTAGACACTAGACAGTCACTAATTGTTTCTGTGGTGCCATGAAGGGCTTCGGGTCATTCTTCAAAATTCTACATTTTTACATTCCTGCATTGAATAAAAAATTGTATCTGATAAAAGCCACTTCTTCTGTGAGTTCACATTCTGCTGCCCTAGTGGCCAGCATACCGAACTTAGCGAATATATAGCTAGCTAAACTTCGATTGTCTGTGTGTCTATTATCTGCTGCTAGTTAGAGCTTTTTTTACTATAGTGTATAAAGGTTTTGCTGCTTTGTGTTTGACTACTTTGATTGGCCATTTTACTTACTTGTTATTTTAGGGCCGTTCTTTGGCGACTATTTTGATGAGCGAAGTTTGGAAGGCTTGAAGCGATTTCTGTTCGGAGAAGAGACGTCTGCAGGGGATTCGAGATGCTTGGCCTGTGCTGGTGATGGGTCGGGGAAACAGAACGGTCGTTGCTCCAAAGTAAGCCACAGAATCATGTTAACGAAATGTGTTAATTTTGACTCAAATTTTGAAAAAACAAAATCAAGTTAAATTAATTTATTGTTTTATACTGATTTGAATCAAACCAATGTAAATTTGTCTCGAATTCTCAAAAGTATGTTTTGAAAAGCAACGTAGAAAGTTTACAGATTACGGAAGTGACGGTCCCGTCGTAGGTAGTAGCGATTCGCTGCGTCTCTAGTTTTCTCATGTCGGGTACAGTACGTATATGTTTCTTATTATCCAGAACAACCAAACGTTGAGGCCATTATTGGCGGTACAAGTATTGAAAGGCTTTGCCTTAAAAACTTTCAGGAATGGTTACTCACTAACCTGTGACCAAAATATTCGTATCTTCGGTGGGGGTCCGTCGAACCCATGGTTCAACAGACCTTCCCTTTGGCTTGCTCACCAAACTTCCGTAGGTTTTATTGCGTTACTTTTATTTATTGGTTATAGGTTATTGGTCGCCATACTTCGCCGGATGGAACTGTCAGCTACCTTCATTCTTGTTAAACTGTATTTACAAAATATGTTGGTAGGTAAGCACCCTATTTTTCTCTCAGTACAAATAAAACTGTTTTTATTCCAGTGCAAATGTCATATTTTTCCAAATGCCATATTGGTTTTCTACTATTTTTCATAGCTTCTCTGTTTCTGCTGCCCTCTCACTTTAAAGCATGTTTCAAGCTTTTTCGGTAAAGATTTGGCTGATAATGATGATAATTTGTGAATGTGATTGGGGATTTTTTTACTTAGCGGTCTTGCATTGTGGGCTTCCCCCTACGCCGTATTAGTTTCAGCAGCTTTAAAATCCAGTAGAAAGTTAGGAGTCCTGGGGCGTTTCAAAAGTCGCTCCTAAGCATAGGAGCGCTCCTAAATAAGTCTTTAGGCAGTTAGCTAGAAGAATGCCGTTTCAAAACATTCTCCTAGCTTGGGAGCGGGTACCACCGCTCCTAACTTTTCCCCTAAGTCAGGCTAAGTTAGGAGAATGCCAGTGTATGCTTATGAGAATTCTTTCGAAACGCGCTTAGGAGCGTTACAAACTAGAGGACTTTGGAGCTCCTAAGACGCACTTAACTATTCTCCCAAGTCTGCTCCTAAGCGCGCTTATGAGCGGATTTAGGAGAATCTTTTGAAACGCCTCTCAGTTTTATCATAGAATTTATGCTTCACTTACTTGTAATTTTTTGTTATTTTGTTTTAGCCATGCCTGCTTGACTAAAAGCTGATTGAGTGCCGTCGCAATTCTTAGCTTCTACATTGGTTTGATATTGCATGACTATATTTTATCATTGTTACCATGTTTGTTTTTTGAAAACTCATCAGCCGCTCAACTCTGGGATTTCAGCTTACAAGTATTCTACGCTAACATGTAATCATGGCCACAACCATTTGTTTTGTACTGTTTTATTTTATTTGTTTGTTTGTAATGTTTTTGAATATTTTTGATGTTTTTCGAAACTGTTTGTATATATTATTGATACGTATAATTGTGCACGTATTTTTAGTTTTATTTGTTTTAAATGTTCAAAACATAATTGGGCCGCTTTCAATGACAGTGTTTTTGATTTATAGAAATTGCATATATTTTTCTAGTTTGTAATGTTGTAATCTTAATACGGCATTTAGATGTAATTAGTTACAATTACGCATTTTCGTGCTCTCTATTAGCCAGCTTATTTCGCTCTCTTGTTCTAATGTTGTGCGTTACATTCGTTAATAACAACGTATATATATTGTTTATTGTTTTACTTAGAATTGAGTAGCTACTCTGATTTATATATCAATCAACCTTTTAGTTTTTAGACTGCATACTCAGTTTGCCATCGTGTGCAACAATTATTTTCAGGCATCTTTTGAAGGGCTTATCGACAATTTGAAGTGGATTTTTTGCAATTTAAGTGGTAATTTGACGTTGAGTTAAACCCTCATTATTTGAAAATTGGCATTATTTTCTCCCATGTAATTAGATTTAGCAGTCTTGCTGGGCAAATTAAATAATGTTTAATTTAAAATTAACTAGAACAAGCCAAAAAGTAAGTTTAGAAGATTTAAAATTTCTTCAGCACTGGTTACCCTCCGCGTCGGAAAAGACTAGGGTAAAATGTGGATCTACCGTGAAGTACTCTCTACATTCGTTTTCTCTGAAGTCGCTAAACTTTAATTTAACATGGTGAGTTTTTTCTAAGTGAGGAATCATAACGGTTTCCCAAAACCTTTTTTTGAAGAACTAAATATAATATGAATATCAAGTCTGTATATTTGTTTTACAGTTCTGTAGGTGGAATAACCTCTTCAACACATGTTTTACAGTTCTGTAGGTAGAATAACCTCTTCAACACATTATTGGTGGGTGTTCATTTTCATGCCACGTCTCTTTATTGTTAACGTGAACATACTTATGCTTGTGTAATTATGTTCTTGTGTTCATTGCATATTTTTACTTTACGTTTCTATTATGTAAACTGTGTTGTGTAGTTATTGTCACTGCCTAAATTTTTGTACACATTGGTTATTGGTTTTAGTTACGGTTTCCCCGTCCCTTTTTTCTCGATTTTTGTGTTAAGACCTTTGTCTTATTCGTTGTCATATTACGTCGTGTTGATTTTGTCCTGTAGAAACTTTTTTCAGTTTACTGTACGTACGTATGCTATTTCTTTCTTGCTATTTAATTTGTGTAACCTTTAGTGGTTTTCGTGACAAGTTTTGTTTTGAAATCCAAGAGTATAATGAAGGTTTTGGCTTCACAGTTGATAACGTTGGTATTTTCCTATGTTGCCTACGTAGGTGATGCAAAGTCAAATTTTCTGAGAAAACGCAGAGCTTTTTAGCGCTCCTAGATTGGAGTTTTAATTTCGTGTTTCTTGTCCGACTGGTTTCCCCCCAAGACTTGTCTTTTGAATGCTTTGATTGTTGACCCAGTTTATTTCTGAAAGTCGTAAGTTGCCTTCTTTATCCAAGCGTGAACAACCGGTACCTATGACCTACAAACGGTTGATTTTTAGTTTATCAGTAGTTAGCCTGAGCTGAGATAGAATTGTCTTGATATTTTTGTTCCACTAATTGAAAAATGGAATATTCAGACATAGAGTACTTTTTGAAATTAAGAGTTTCAATTTAAAGTTTAACTTATTGTTTGCAGCATCTCCAATTTATTGTCTTGATATTTAGGTTTATTCCGGTTGTTTTGAGGTTAGATATTTTTTTATTATATAACTGTAGCTTATTTGTTGTGCCCATTTATTATTTTTAATGGTAATTTATTGAATAGATTGTTAGCGGATTAATAAGATTACTGGCCCCTTAACCCCATTTTAATGTTAATTGTCTTACTGTTTTGTGCATTTGTGTGATTGGTTTTCTATTCTTTTTGTATATTCAGGTAGTGTTTTCTGTATATTGCATTCAGTATTTTGCATTTTTGTGTTATGTCTGTGTGTGTGAAGTTTGGTTTTGTGATATTTACATAAACACGCAGCTTTTATCAATTTCGCACTGATTTCAGTTTAAGGTCAAACGACAGTGGAAAGCTTTGTTCAAAAGAGACGTTTTTAATTGTTTAACTTATTGATTGGGTGTGTTTTACCCTGGTTGCCATCAATTAATTTTTGTTTTATAATGTACTATATCTAATGTCTAATATTGTGTGGATTTAATTAAAATTGCGTGTGAGCAGAAGTGAGACTAGAGTAGGCAGCTGGATTTTGGCCAACGTCCAACCTGTTAGCAGCACCAGCGCCTATGGTAAAATAGTAAACATAAACAGGGATACATACCACGCATCCTATTTTTCTTTGCTGTCTATTAGACGCCATGGTAGTATTATATCATAAGAACAAGTGAAAACTACACTTATTCATACACCAACACATTGCTTATAAGCAGGTGCACATTCACGGCAAAATAAATCAACATCCAAACAACCTAAGTTAGTAAGTGCATGCGACCTCTGCCAGACCAGAGTTCACGATACAGGCGGCTCATCAGTGGAGCTGTATTGAACTTGGTTTTTTGGTAAATTTAAGAAAAATATATAATTAAGCACGAAACGGTTTCGCCGCTGGTTAATTAAGGGTAAGTACGTAACAGCTAAACTGGCAGGCTCTGTTGCTGCACGTGCGCGCTAAACGGCTACTTAGAAACCCCCCCCCCCCAACAAACGTGTACTTAGTGAAACTCCCCACAAATGTGTACCCAGTACACATTTCTGTACGCGCACCTCACCTCGCCGTATCTTTACATGTTAAAGCTCGAAAACAACGCATGTGTGCGTATAAACTGTGTCTGCTTCGAGCATTAGAGCGGAAGCACAGCGTGCGAATTCGTTTGAAGTCAACATACACTTTTGTGGAGGAGAAATTGTCTGTTAGCGAGCAGTCCATAAGTGACACTCATATATTAAGTACTCTTGGTAAGATACAGCAGCAGGATTAGCCAACTAGCACTAGCGGGCAATTGTGGAACTTATTTTATTTCGCTTGGAGTCGAGTTGGAGTTGTGTTTGGGCCTTAGTGATGTTGATCGGATCGGATCGGTCGACAAATTTTCGGATCGGATCGGCTTCATTTTTGCGCATCGTTGATCCGGTAAATGAGGCAAATTTTGAAAATTTGTTCCAAATTTTTTACAATATTTCAAAATTTTTTCGAAGAAATTTTCAAAAGCTTTCCTGAAGTTTGTTCAAATGTTGAATTTTTTGTTTTATGTTCTCTCTCTGGATAAATAAATTTTTTAAATGTATATATAAAAAAGTGTCAAATGGAATTGCTCTCTGATACTTGCTGCTGATTAATTTTTGGACGGTCTGTTCCGCTTTTTAAATTCAGCACCGCTGTCTACTGAGAGTGACCTATTCTAATATGATTAAAAATTCGCAACTAATTAGGAACGTTGTCTGAAATTGGAAGGAAAATTGTTTGCCAAAGTGCGTTTGCTCAGAAGTGGAAAGTCTGCAAAATACACTTGACGCAGTTTTGTATATACTATATATCGTACGACCAAAATTGTGTGTGCAAACTTCGGTGTCGTTTATTGCGAACTTATGCCTTCAGAGTAAACCCCAACAATATATATTTTTTTAGAATCGTCCTGAACTGGAGATTTAGAACAACCTACATATCGGGATTTTTTTGGTGAGGGCTCGACACAATTTAGGCTCCACTTGAAGCCTGTCAGGTGTTTCTCTCCGCAGACCGCAAAACGGGCCAGAGGCGGAGAGAAGAAGACTACGGATAGAAAACGTAGTCCCCAAGCCAAGCGGGCGTACGGTTATTGCAGTCTCGCCCCAGGGCAACCTGTCTTGTTCTGCCCAACACACGTTGCCCCCGTATACCTGTAGAGACTAGGTAGGCTGAAATCTAAAGGTGCCCACTTGGAAGGCAATTGGGATAAAAACTCTGGCTGCAGAAAAGGGTCGGAAGGGAGGCCAAGTCTCAAATAGGAAAGAAGAAAGTGTCCGCTGCTGTCAGGAGTTAGTTTAATTTAAGATAATTTCATTAAATACTAACTCTGTTTATCTCAAGATGCAGCAACAGGCACAGAAGGACCTTTTCCACCTGTCATACTTATTACTGAGCTGAGATAAACGTTAGCAAACGCTGTGTCCATCAGCAACTACCAAATTCTAGCATAATATATTATGCTGTGTAAGCTCCAGTGGGTTCAGAAAATACATATTAGATAAAATTGCGCGACTTAGCTTGCAGCTCCTGCCAGCACTATGTAATTACACCAAGCTTGCTATTGGTTGATCCACTCTCCAGTGTGAATTTCCAATTTACTATTTAGCCGCATGCAATGGAGTCTGTGTATGTCCATCATTTTGTGAAACCCATATAGTTTGACCCAAGACATATATGTCTGAGCTAAACATATAGGCAAAAAACAATACTATGTCAAAGCACATGGAACCTGCTGTAGGCTCTGCATTGAGTTCTCACTAACTCACCAATCGAAATCTGCTAATTATCCCAGTTACACTTTTGGGTAAATTTTAAGACTGTTTTAATGTGTGGTTTTCGTTTCTATTTTAATTTAAATTTAAGTTCAAATAATCATTCGAAAATTTAGCTTTAAGCAAGCTTCCTCCACCACGCGCTGGAGCAGATCCTTATAAACATTTCTTGACTGCCACATATCGGGATTGAACCACGGAAAATAGTTAATATTTATATAATATTAATTATTTATTAAAACTTTTAATTTCTCCAAAATTTTACCACATTCAAAATTTTGTATCCATGATGGAATAAAGCTGTTCCAAGATTTTTGCACTTGCATTTGAATGATAGGGTATTATTTAAAAATTAATTAATGAGCTGGAACAATACTTGAAAATGTACCAATTTCTCTGTTAATTGCTCTGTACCAAGTTCACTATTCATAAATGGAAGTTTTTGTGAATTCCGGGAACAGGGCGCATTTCTGGGATCTAGTTGTATTATAAAGGTTGTTCACCTGGTCAAGACTTTTCGAGTCACTCAAGACCCATAGCTCCATAACTGTTGGTGATGGAAAACAGTTAAATCCGGAAAAAATATTGTTTTCATGAATTTTGGAATCGCGTGCATTTTGGGAAGTGATTGTATTATATTATTAAACGTGTTCAGATTGTCAAGAGCTTTTAATTGATAGCCATATCGTGAGCATTAAAATATTTGAAATCTTGAAAATCTTGAAAAACCGAAAATTCCGAAAATTGGATGCACTTTGGTTGAAAAGGTTGTAAGTAGGGCCGTTAAGGATTTCGCCGGGCCGGGCCCGGGCCCGGGCCGACCTAGCGTGCCGGGCCGGGGCCGGGCCTGGCCCGGCCCGGGCCCGGCCCCAACCCCCGGCCCCCCATCAAGGCCCCGGCCCGGCCCGGGCCCGGAGCCCGCTTCACGGCCCCGCCCCTTTCCGGAGCACTTTTCACGGCCCGGGCCTGGCCCGGAGTCCGTTTCACGTTTCACAACCCGGTCTGGTTTCGGGGCCCGCTACACGGCCTGAACCTGCCGACCCGGGCCTGTTAGCGGCCCGAGCTGTGATATGCGCTAACCAGGTATTGTATGTATTGAAATTCCTCGACTTTGAGCGGTTTTTCTAAAACCACAGTAACAGTCATGAATAGACACTAATCTACACACTGTCGCAATCCTAATTTTACCTCTGGATTTTGCAGCATTACCAAAAATTAAGAAACGCAAACAGGTGATGTAAAAACAAATAAACAACCGGGAAGGAATAAAACTTCGCAAATTATCTTGGAACGAACTTCCAAAATTATCCCAAGTCTCACAACAACGGGTTGCTGAAATCCTGGAAGCTTTGAAATTTCTTGACCACAAAATAACTGTAGTAAGCATTGAGGCCATCTTGCAAGTTTTGCTTCTGTTGTATACATGGCTGGCTGCTGATTTCTCAACAGGGTGAGAAAACGATTCAATGCCCAATTGAGCTTAGTATATAAGTCTTTAACCTTTGGCCGCAATGTCTAAGGAAGTAAACACGAACATTGTATTGAAACCTATGTGCTCACATATTGATTGTGTATTAATATGCATACATAACATACCTACGTGTATGTATATGTACATGTATGTGCATACATTACACGCACAAATGAATCGCGGCTTAAGAAACCGACGGCCTCGAAGGCCCCAGCGGCCCCGCAAGCCCCGCTGGCCCGGCAGGACAGGTTGACCCCGTCGGCCCGGCAGGCCCCGCGGGCCTTGAAGCGGGCCGGGCTTTGCAGGGTAGACGGGCCGGGCCGCACTCTATAAAATCGGGGCCGGCCCCGGCCCAGGCCCCAGGCCCGCTTCACGGCCCGGTCACAGCCCTAGTTGTAAGTGCAAAAATATGCCGCGGAAACATATCTATTTGATCACGAAACCTAAATCTTCAATGTGTTTATATTTTAGCAAACCTTTGAGTATTTAGGTTTTCCGTAAATAAAACCAGGGATTCCGGATTTTCCCGATTTTCCATGACGTCTCCAATTCCGAACGATATTAAAATATGTGCATTGCTTGCTTATATATAGATACGACCAAAGTTTGTACGCACATTTTTTGTGTTCTTACACCCTAGCTTCTTCACTGTCATCTTATCCTTATCAGATATAGTTATCACTCCTCAGTGTCTTTTGTGCAGTGCACACTCACGGAGCTGGATCGGATCGGATCAGGAGGTGATTTTGACTGCCGATCAGATCCGATCCACATCACTAAACATATACAGACTATTGTCGGTTGTCACCATTTTAATAAGGATTTTATGAACTTTATGAATTTACTTGAGTTAGTTATGTAAGCAGCAAATGTATGTATAGTACCTGTTACTGAGTGAAACATAAATTTCACTGTTGAAGCTAGAGTTGGGGCCGGTTCCACTAGAAATGGTTGGAACCGGAAGGATTTTTAGAACCGGAACCGGAACCGGTAGGATTTGGAACCGGCAGGTTCCACGCTTAAAATTGGACATGAACTAATTTTTTGCGGGAGTTTAAATTTTGCAAAAGCTGGATTTTGTGGTTTTCATTCATATTGTCTTCCAAACTAGTGACTGAAATTGAAATATGTAGGATAAGACCGATAGTAATTATGAGTTTCAAACTAAAAGTGCAATGAAGGTACAATTATTGGAACTGAAACTGAAACTCCAAGAGCCAAGAAATGGAAACGGCACAGCTCAGCTTTCACTGAAGGTGACACAAACTCCCCGCTTCCCCTTTTCAGGCACAAATCGAGGCACGTTTCAGCTTTCGCTGAAGCCGAGGCATATAATTAAGAGAAATTTCAAATGTCTCTTTGAATCAACATTAGTGACACTATCCCTTCCAGAGATGAAACCGGGTCACCGGGTCAGTTCGGGTCACTATATGGACCGGGTCACCGGGTCAGGAGCTCTGACCCGGTCTTGACCCGGTATTTTTGATTGAAGGAATTTTTTACTGTTATAGGATATTTTTCAAAGTTTTACCAATTTTTGCCAACTGAAAACTTCAACAATTACTCAAAAACTAGCAATAGAAATATTCTTAACGTAATCGTGTTCGTGTAGTTTTTTAAATGCTTGTCGCTGTAGTAGTGTCCTCATAATATTTGTAATGTCCTGTCAAGCTTAGATCTAGGTTTGAAACTACAATGATTGCGTTGAATCTTATTACATGGGCCCTGAGAGTCTGAAATCTTTATTTTAAAATCTAAAATTCTCCATGCTCCATCTACTGTTGCTGCTGCTATTAAGTTTGGCGGGAGAGGGCCAGACTGTGGGTTTCAAATCTCCACCCAAATCTCAGTAAGAAGGAAAATCTCAGCAATACAAGGTTTACAAATTCTGAGTTTTACTTTGCATTTTTGCAATTGTTATGGCTTACTACATATCTTCAGGAACCAATTGTGATTGATTTTATTTCATATTCTCTGAATCCTAACCATACGAAAAAATATCTCCAAAGAATTTCCGCTGAGTGAAACTTCAATCATACAACTAAGTGAAATATTTTATTAAAATATATAATGATAAAACAGAAAAGTGCTAATGTTAAACCCTATGATTATAAGTAGATGATTGTATGACTTTGGCAAAGTATTTTGTTTCAATTTGTTTGATTCAAAAAGCTATGTAGTTTACTTCACGTTATTGAGTGCAAAATCGTGCAAATCGTTTTGATTTTTTCCGGCTTACTTACAATATTCACTTTCCGATGCTACTACTTTAAGGAAATCAAAACTTTTACCCAACTTAATATTTTAGTCGTCAAAAATGTCCAAAATGGTAAAAAACACTCCAATAAAGTATTTTTAATTTTTTGCAAGCTTAAACCTGAATTTTCAAAAATACCGGGTCACCGGGTCAGGGGTCGACCGGGTCACCGGGACAGTAAATAGTGACCCGGTTTCATCTCTGATCCCTTCTGTTAAGATAAAAATTAAATGTTAAACATACTTGAGAAATTAGGAACATGTGTTGTTTTGTTGTAACGAAAAATTTCTGCTTCCATTATTCTGAAATTTCGTAATCTTTTGTTTTCATTCTTCTGATTTTTCAAATTTTGTTAAGTAATTTTGTGTGTATTACAAAATGCCGTTGTGAAAGTGTCTCTAAATTAATTTTAACGAATTTTTAAAATTTTCTGTTCTAAAATTCTAATTGTAATTGAAGAAAGGCGGACACTTTCGTTCAGACGAAACAGCGCCGAATGAAAACTTTAACCAGCTATTTGAATATTAACCTCATAGAAAAGATGAATGGGATATTTCTGATAATGAGTATTTCTTCTCAAAAAATTGGTAAATAGAAGGTGGTGTTGTCAGCACGCAAGATTGAAGCAACATTTTTAAAGAAAATAGTAAATTTTAGAGGACTAGAAAACTTCGAAAGTACTCATTTTCTTATTAAAGCGATATACTCCTTCTCCTTCGGCATCTGAGACCAAAGTCAATCAAAGTTCAAGTAAGGAACAGCATGTAGAAGTAATGTATTTGCTATTTTGTGTAATCAAGGCACTGTACATACATTTCCTCGTTAAATTAACTTTAATACATATATTCTTCTTTCCAATTTGGCTTTCAGCTTTTAAATATTTTAAATGCATTTCATTCTTTTGGAAACTGTTTGCTTCTTTAGAGACACTTTACTCTTTTCAAAGAAATAATAATTTAAGCTTCAGTATATCTCAATTCTCAGCACAGCACGTTTTACTGTTTACAAGATTCTGTTCAGAAGGCGCTGCCTGTATTTAGATACACAGTAGAATCTCACCGTTATCGAAACAATTTACTCGACCATACTAAAGACAAGTTTTAATGTATGTTGTGCATATAGTAACAGCATTTGTAATGGAGAAAATTCAAAGTCAGGCAAAAACATTAACATTCAAAGTAAACAAAAGTTTAACCCAGTTGGTCATTATTGCATTACCTATTCCAATTTCCAATTGTTTTGCAGTATTGCTTTATAGTGTTGTTTCAGTAGCCGATTTTAGTTTCAGTTTCAGTCGGTGGTTCGAAATAATTTCAGTTACAGTTTCAGTTTCAGTCGGCAGACCGAAATGGTTTCAGTTTCAGTTTAAGTTTCAGTGTGCAACGTAAAATAATTTCAGTTTCAGTTTTGGTTTCAGTCGGAGTTTCAGTTTCAGTTTCAGTTCGCTTTAAAAAGAACGGTTTCCAGCTCTCTGAGTTAATATAAAGCACAATTTAATGATTATTCAGCCTCTCTTACAGCAATGTTAACAGAATCGAAGCACAAAACCTTACAAAATTCAAGATTTAAGAAAAGACTGAAACTAGTTTCAGTCCGAGTTTCAGTCTTTTACCCAATATAGTTTCAGTTTCAGTGGGCTGCCTAAAAATGTTTCAGTTTCAGTTTCAGGTCTCTTCTCAAAATAGTTTCAGTTTCAGTCACTGAAACTGAAACCTGTACAAACTGAAACCAAGTTTCAGTTTCAGTTTCAGTGACTGAAACATCACTATTGCTTTATAATTTTGATTATAAGCCTTGATGGGGGCCTGCATCCAATATTAAATAATGTTAAAATGTAACTACGAATTTTGTACTTGGAACCGGGAACCGGAAGCTAGAACCGGAACCGGCACTCTAGAACCGGAACCGGTTTTGAAAATTGGAACCGGCCCCAACTCTAGTTGAAGCAGTTCTTTAAAACCGGAAGAAAGTGGGGGTGAAAGCAGAGAAGCAGGCCGAAATTTGCGGCCCACACCCGCCCCGCAGCCTGCATACAAACTTTCTATCCTCAAAAGCCCGCACTGTTTTTAAGATCGTCTGACGTTACATGTATTCAATTCAAATAATTATTAATAGTTTTAATCTTCAGAATCAAAACAATGTAAGTGCTTAATGTTCAAAACTTCAATTCAATTTTTATATCGTTCAAAAGCTCTCATTCTACGCAAAATAATGATATAAAAATTATTGCTGTACGTTTTTCCTAGCTCAAGTTATAGTATTTAATTTGCCGAAAACGCCCGTTCTTAAAAAATGTCAGCGTTGTATGTTTACGCGCTGAGAAGCCCCCACCGAGATTTCGGCCTTAATGTTTCGAGTATCATGCAATCTTATTCTATTAGGAAGAGCTAAGTGTCTTACTCTTGCTATTATAAACTCTTGATATTAATACAAAATGTTTAGCTCTGCATACTGCTAATTAACTGAATTTCTTAACTAACTAACTAACTTAATTAAACAAAAGCAATGACCTAACTTCTACTCGTATATATTCTCGAACTATCCATGAATTTTACTAACGGTGTACGAAACTGTTAATTTATAATAAAGGGAGAAAGTGTCAAAAATTCGGTTTTAAGCATATTCGTATATTCCGGGACATAAAGATATTCCGGGAGACGGGGTCAAACATCATAAAAACGCATACAAAATGAATTCCGCGAAAAAATTGTCGATTTTCTATTTCTGCAGAAAAATCTATCACTATCAAAATCCTGAAAAATGCGACACAGCCACCACCGTTAACGCTGCGATTTATTTTACAATACAAAAAGCAATTCAAAACAAACAAATCAGTAAACTAACCAATCAAAAACTTCACAATTCAAAATACATTTCAAACAGAAAAGGCAGTTATCAGTTTTCAAATAGAAATAGGCACCAATACGCACGGGTATATATTTCAATTTCCACGGCCAGCCATCATCATACGACTACAGCATCCAATTTCACATTACGTACAATCATTCCGGGACAGTGCAATCCAAAGTGCAAGCCAATTCGGACGGGGACGTACTGTACAAACTACTCCTGTATATAATGTCTGGTCAATGTGACCTCCTCCTTTACTCTTCGTCGTATACAAGACTGGCATAGACCTGGACGGCTCGGGCATAGTGATCTAGATTGAAGGAAGACACCATCTCTGGATCAAAGGTGATCATGTGAGAGCACAGAAGGCTGCCATTAGCCTGAATAGAACCCTGACATTCCACCAGTCTATCCTCAATGCTACTCTAAAAAAAGTCACAAAAAACTACTTGGTCAAAATGAAAGAAGCGAAAGCAGAGTAAGAAAGATGGGGTGCTGCTATATCAAGTTTTGACGAGCACCTGAAACTTCTCAAATTTACTGCAACTGCAACATAGATTACAACCATAAAAACACAAAGTTATTTCCATGATGGTTTCAGGGGCGCACCCAGGATTTTGAAAAGGGGGGGGGGTCGAGCCGGAAAAAAATTTTTTGACGATTTTTCGCCTGACACGTGGGGGGGGGGGGGGTGGTGGTGGCGAAGTTTTCAACAAAGAGTTAGTTTTGGGAGCCACAAAAATGACGAGATTTAGGAGTCGTCGCCGGCCGACGCGGGGGTCTGGGGCGGAGCCCCCCAGAAGTTGAAAAATTTTTTGAAATTTTGAAAAAAAGCCGTAATGGAAATCTTTAATAAGATTTCAATAAAATTGAGAAATTCTTTGACATAATGGCAAAATTTGTATTGGAAAGTTTGAAAAGATTTGAATAAAAAGCTCTGCGAGGCGCATTGTTAAAATTTTAAATTGTTAAAATCGATGTAGAATAGTGCCGCAGGCGCGAAAAATTAAAAATATGACGTAGAAAAGCAGGCACGCACTTTTTCGAAATAGAAATAGAAAAGTACCGCAGCCAATTCAGTAAAATGGAGGTAAAAAAGCGCCGGAGGTTCCAAAACGTTGTAAACGTTAGCGCCGCAGGCGAGAAAAATTCTAAAAATCGAGATAGAAAAGCGCCGCAGGCGAGGAAAATTTTAAAAATTGAGATAGAAAAGCGCCGCAGGCGAGAAAAATTCTAAAAATCGAGATAGAAAAGCGCCGCAGGCGAGAAAAATTTTAAAAATCGAGATAGAAAAGCGCCGCAGGCCCGAAAAATTTTGAAAATTCAGTTAGAAAAGCGCCACAGGCCCCAAAAATTTTGAAAATTTAGTTAGAAAAGTGCCGAAGGCGAGAAAGATTTTAAAAATCGGGATAGAAAAGCGCCGCAGGCGAGAAAAATTTTAAAAATCGGGATAGAAAAGCGCCGCAGGCGAGAAAACTCTTAAAAAGCGAGATAAAAGAGCGCCGCATGCGATAAAAATTATAAAAATCGCGATAGAAAAGCGCCGCAGGCGCGAAAAATTTTCATAATTTTTAATTTTATGCACTAAAAATAGCTCAATTTTTGCTTTCTCCCCGAAAATTCCCGGGGGGGTCGGACAAAAAGGGGGGGTCGGAACCCCCAAACCCCCCCCCTGGGTGCGCCCATGGATGGTTTATATACGTATATACATACATTAGGAATATATATATGAAGATTTTTCTTCTAGACAGCAGCTAGGGTTGGGCGAGACCGAGATTTTACCGAGACCGAGAACGAGACCGAGACCAAGGTACCGAGACCGAGACTGGCCAAGTCTCGGCTTTTGGGCGAGACCGAGACTAGCAATTTTTAGCTTAAAATTAGTTCAAACCATTTTTTGCGGCTTAGATCTAGTATTAGGGGCTTTAACACATGAACATATGGTTTCCGCACCTAGTTAGTTAATTTTCATAACATTGATTTAAAATTTTCGCCAAAATTAGATGTTTTCAAAAAATTACCGAGACTTTTGGGTGAGCGAGACCGAGACCGAGACTGGCCAAGTCTCGGCTTTTGGGCGAGACCGAGACTCCCAACCCTAGCTACGGCCACGAAAATTTTCTTGTTTATCCAAAAAAGGGAACATTCAGACCTCCCGTTTGTCGTTTAAAATTGCCGCGGTTTGACTTGAGTATATGCACTTAATGACCGAATGAAATATTAAAAAACCAAAACAGATATATAAATGTATATAATACCGCTATCACTTTTCCCTGTGTTTGGACCTGCAAGGACTTTCCGTCGGCAGTTGTGAGCTTAAAAATGAGACCATTTGAGTGAAGTTCACTCCCTTTGCCCAGAATTGTCACAATTTGGCCGACATTCTGAACAGCCATACCCGCAAGTATCCGTTTCTTTTTCCCTGAAGTCCAATCCTCCATCTCTCCCAATGGCTACGCAAATGACAGACTGATATTTATACGTGCAAATGCGAATACGCGATTATCTAGTAAAATACAATACAAATTATGCATAAATGTAGTTTGCAATTATAAAATCTGCAAGATATAACTATATATACGTACATAATAAGACTGGCTTTACTTTACCTCTAGTCTATAAGAATGTTCTAGCCAAAATCCGATGTGGTTTCTCATAGCCCTCCCCTGCTCACCATGTCCCTACAACAAATGCGTAAGGCGGGGAGATAGGGCCCCCAGCCATTTTCCACCCCTCAACTTTTTTGGGGTTGTTAGGGCACGTTTGGGTGCAGTGGCGCCGGCCAAATATTGGGTATAGATAATACATATTTAGGGTAAATTTTGCAAAATTTTCAAAAAGTCTAAGCTTCTTGCGTAAAGTGCTTATCATTACGTGTAGCACCTGTTAGGGTTGGGGACGGGGATTAGAGGGAGGTCAAAATTTGGATGGGGGGTCCCAAAATTTCGGGGTCTTCGCTTCTCGTGGAATCTCACAGGGCGCAAACTGTAGCCTGGTACACCTATGTATATATGGGTGAAAGCCTGTTTTGGACGGGGTGGTGGGGTCGGGAAAAATCTAATTAGGGGGAGGGGGTAAAACATGGTTTCCTTGGGGGGTACCCCCCAATTTGTGGCCAATGTTACCCCTTCCCAGAATTTTTGACATATAGACTCTCCCCCAACTTTCGTCGGCTACCCCCCGAACCCCTCCCAGCGATTTTTGGACCCAAAAAGTAAAGCTAAATTTGGCAGAAAAATGGTAATTTTTGAAAAATTATTCTAAAATTTTGACTTAAAATCGCTTTAAAACAGTGCAAAAACGCCTAAAACGTTAAAAACAGGCCTTATTTTGAAGAAAAAGGGCTAAGTTACGTATATATCCCAAATTTTGCAGTTTTTGCCATTTTTTGAAAATTGTGAGGTCCAAAAAGTACAAGTAATGAAAATCGATTTTTGAGGTCGAACGATCTATTTTCACGAAATGTCGACTGCAGATTCGGAATCAGCACCCCCCTGGGCTTATTCTAGGGATTTTTTCTTGGGGGGGGGCTTCTTGGGGGGCCCCCCCCCAAAGGTCCGAGGGGCAAGGAATTTTTGGGGGGGGCGAAAATTTTTCGAAAAATATGCTAAAAATAGCGCTATTTTTCTGGCATATACTATAACAGTTGATTTTCATAGCAAAAATAAGCAGATTTGGTGTTGAAAAGGGCAAAAATTGAGTAAAAATCTCCGGCGAAGCCGGAAAATTTTTGAAAATTTGGCCTTCTGAGCGATTTTTTCAGGGCAAAAGTTGGTACCAAAAGGGGCACCCACTTTTTTTGGGGGGGGGGCGATTTTTGGGGGGGGAACGATTTTGGGGGGGGAAGGGTGTTTATGGGGGGGGGGCCCCACCCCCCCCCCCCCACTAGAATAAGCCCAGCCCCCGAATTACCCTAGGGGCAACATCTCACGAAAATCGGAGACAAAATTTTTTGATCGATCGATCCATCGGATCAATCTCTCGATTCGATTTTTGAAATCAGCAAACTCGATTTACCCTAGGGGCAAGTTCTCAGGGGAATCGGAGACAAAAAATTTTTTCGGATCCTAAGGGGGGACCAAGGCAAAATTTTTGTCCCCACCATCTAAGTGCCGATTTTGGTTGGGGGGCCCTCCCCCGGAACTTGGAGGGCCCTTTATAGACCCCAAACCCCCCACGACCATAGATGTGTTAAGGGGGGAGGGTGGGTGGGGGGACCCATCTGGGCTTATTCTAGGTATTTTTTCTTGGGGGGGGGCTTCTTTGGCCCCCCCCCAAAGTCCGAGGGCCAAGGAAATTTTGGGGGGGGGGCGAAAATGTTTCTAAAAATATATAGCGCTATTTTTCTGGCATGTATATACGTACTGTAAAAGTTGAATCTTATTATTGCAAAAATAAGCAGATTTAGTGTTAAAAAAGGCAAAAATGAGTAAAAATCTCCGGCGAAGGCAAAAATTTTTGAAAATTTGGCCTTCTGAGCGAGTTTGTCAGGGCAAAATTTGGTACCAAAAGAGGCATCTACTTTTTGGGGGGGGGGGCGATTTTGAGGGGGGAACGGTTTTGGGGGGGGAAGGGTGTTTATGGGGGCCCCCCGCCCCCCCCCCCCCCGGTAGAATAAGCCCAGCCCATAGTTTCCTCTGGGGGGGAGGGGGATTGTAGGCAGGAGCGCACCCAGGATTTTGAAAAGGGGGGGCCGAGCAGGAAAATTTTTTTGTCCTCGCCTGACACGTTTACGCTGGGGGGGGGGGGGCGGCGAAGTTTTCATCGAAGAGTTCGTTTTGGGAGCCACAAAAATGACGAGATTTAGGAGTGGTCGCCAGCCGACGCGGGGGGCTTTGGGGCGGAGCCCCCCAGAAGTTGAGAAAATTTTTGAAAAATTTTGAAAATAGCCGTATATAATGGAAAACTTTAAAAAAATTGGCTGAGAACTTGCCCCTAGGGTAAATCGAGGACGCTGATTTCAAAAATCGAATCGAGAGATCGATCCGATGGATCGATCGATCAGTAGAATCGATCGATCAAAATCGATCAAAAAAATTTTTGTCTCCGATTTTCGCAAAAAGTCGCCCCTAGGGTAATTCGGGGGTGCTGATTCCGAATCTGCAGTCGAAATTTCGCAAAAATCGTTCGTTCTACCTCAAAAATCGATTTTCACCGATTTTCAAAAATTCGTCAATAACTCGATTTTGGCAGCTCAGATCGAAATTTCGACTGCAGATTCGGAATCGGCACCCCCGAATTACCCTAGGGGCGACTTTTCGCGAAAATCGGAGACAAAAATTTTTTGATCGATTTTGATCGATTGATTCTACTGATCGATCTCTCGATTTGATTTTTGAAATCAGGACCTCGATTTACCCTAGGGGCAAGTTCTCAGCCAAATCGGAGACAAAAATTTTTTCGAAGCCTAAGGGGGGACCAAGGCAAAATTTTTGTCCAACCCATCTACATAAGTGACAGAAATTCTTGACATAATGGCAAAATTTGTATTGGAAAGCTTGAAAAGATTTGAATAAAAAGCTCTGCGAGGCGCATTGTTAAAATTTTAAATTGTTAAAATCGATATAGAACAGTGCCGCAGGCGCGAAAAATTAAAAAAAACATGACGTTAGAAAAGCAGGCACGCACTTTTTTTGAAATCGAGATAGAAAAGTAACCACAGGCGCGGAAATTCAGTAAATAGATAAGAAAGCGCCGCAGACCCGAAAAATTTTAAAAATCGGGATAGAAAAGTGCCACAGGCGAGAAAAATTTTAAAAATCGAGATAGAAAAGCGCCGCGGGCGCGAAAAATTTTCATAATTTTTAATCTTATGCACTGAAAATAGCTCAATTTTTGCAATCTCCCCGAAAATTCCCGGGGGGGGTCGGACAAAAGGGGGGTCGGAACCCTCAAAACAACCCCCCTGGGTGCGCCCATGGTTGGAGGGGTAACCCCCCAAAATTTTAGACCAACTTTACCCCCCCCAAATTTTTTGACTTACCCTCCCCCAAATTTTGGCTACCCCCCCCCGAATCCCCTCCAACGAATTTTGGACCCAAAAAGTTAGCTAAATTTGGCCGAAAAATGGTCATTTTTTGAAAAATTTGTTAAAATTTATCTAAAATCGCTTCAAAACGGTGCAAAAACGCCTAAAACCTTAAAAATAAGCCTTATTTTGATAAAAAAGGACTAAATTACAGAAAAATTTCCATTTTGGCCATTTTTAGAAATTTCTGAGGTCCGAATTCTGGGGGGGGGAGCGGGTCACTATGGGGGGCCCCCCACCAAAATGACAAATTTTAGGCCCCCCCACATTTTCAGATTTTTGCTACCCCCCCAGGTCGGTCTTTGGCCAAAAAGTGGCCAAAAATGGCATAAAATCGAAAATTTAAGGGGGGTCTCCTCCCGAAGATTTTTTGCCCAGCCACACCTACAGCCCACGACACCCCCCCCCCAAGCCCTCCCCCCAAAAATGTTTCTATTTTTATGCCAAAAATTGCATTTTCAGCCATTGTTAATGCCGAAAAACATGAAATCGTTAAGTAATTTTAACATTAGACTGTTTTTAAACTCGAAAACTTGATTGCCAACATGTTTCCAAGTCCAAAATAAGGTCAGTATTGAGTCAGAAAGTCCATAATACAGTTAAAAACGTGTATATATTTCTCGCAATAATGAACACTTAAGACAAAAATTTGAACTTTTTTGAAAATTTTTGCAAAATTTATACACCCTAAAAATACCCGTTTTTGCCATTTTTTGAAACGGAGGGAAAAGCCGGAAAATTTTTGAAAATTTCACCTTTTTTGGCAAAAATGTAGACCTCATTAAGGGGGAAGCCCAAAATCCCGGAAGGGGGGCGATTTCGGGGGGGACGCATTTTCGGGGGGAAGGCATAGGTGTAACGGAGATTTGGGGTGGGGGAGGCTACCCCCCCCCCACCATTTTCGGGGGGGGGCCCCTCTGGCGACCCCCCCCCCAACCCCCCCCCCCAGGACCCCCCCCAACCCTCCCCCAAAAAAATTTTTCATTTTTTATGCCAAAAATCGCATTTTCAGCCGTTTCTAATGATAAAAAACATCTAACCCTAGTAATTTTAACATTAGACAGTGGTTTTAAACTCAAGAACTTGATTGCCAACATGTTTCCAAGTCCAAAATAAGGACAATGTTGAGTCATCAGATCCATAATACAGTTAAAAACGTGAATTTCTCATAATAATAAACAGTTTAAGCCAAAAATTTGGACATTTTTGAAAAAATTTTCAAAATTTACCCAAAAAATACCCAGTTTTTGGCCATTTTTCGCGCCTTCGGCGCGACTACCCCCCCCCCCCCCCCCCCCGTTGGGGGGGGGGGGTCCCCCCCCAAAAAGTTTTGGGGGAGGGTTGAAAAAAGGCTTGGGGGGGCTACCCCCCCCAACCCCCCCCCACCTTACACCTATGGGGGAAGGTCAATTTCGGGGGGCCTGTAAAAATATACCCTGGGTCTCCTCTCCTGCTGCTACTACTCTGCCCATAGGTGTGGCTGGGCAAAAAATCTGGGGGGGGGTCCGACGGAGGGTGGGGGGACCCCCCCTAAATTTTCGATTTTATGCCATTTTTGACCACTTTTTGGCCAAAAATCTGGGGGGGGGGGGGTACCAAAAATCTGAAAATCTGGGGGGGGGGGTCGCCAAAAATTGTCATTTTGGTGGGGGGGTCCCCCCCCCAAACCCATCTATGACTCTGCCCCAGTGGCGGCGCCGGGGGGGGGGCGGGGGCCCCGGGTCCACCCTTTGCGATTTGGGCCCCTCCCTTTGGGGTGTCGGGCCCCCTTGAAAAATTTTTCAGCTGTTTATATGCATAATTTGAGTGTTTTTAAGAAATTTTTTGAAAAATCGGCAAATTTTTGCAAAAAATTGAAAAATTTTTGCTAAAATTTGTGAAAATTTTTGGAAAATGAAGGAAAAATTTGCTAAAATTTGGCAAAAATTTTGGAATTCCCAAAAAAAGGTCGCCGGATTTTTGGGTCGGGCCCCCCCCCCTTCAAAAAATCCTGGCGTGGCGCCGCTACTGCTCTGCCCGCCCCCTAACATATCTCTGCCATCTCAACTTTCGCTCAATCCAAGCTCATACATAGCTAACCGAACTGCACATCCACTATGTACAGAATTTCTAAAGAAGTGTAAGAACTATAAAGAGAATATAAAGCTTTGCTCCAACGGTTATATGCGTATGCAAAATTCTAATACACTCTGTATTGAGTGTGCATAGTTCCTAAATGCTTTTTGTTCCGCCGGAATGAGTTTAGAAAAATTACTGGGCGGTGCTGGCATTTAGCTGACACCGCCCAAAATTCAATATTTGAAATTCGAATTGCAACCGATCTTGTTCTGTGCAAAAATCAATTCTTGTAAAAATCAAGTCTGCATAATTCGTGCATAATTCCTTTATATATCTTTTATTGGCGTGCTACGTGGGCGGTGCAAACTAAATGATGATTCTTTTGAGTACGTTTACTGTACATCGAAAAAGGAGCATTTTTAGCTAAAAAACTTGGGTACAGTTTAGGAGATCCTCCCTCCCAAATTTCGGATTTTAGTGGGGTCCCCCGAGACAAATTCGGACCTTCTACTCCCCCCAACCAACCAAAACAGGTGGTATACCTATGGTTTTAGAGGGTACCAGGCTACAGTTTGACCCTGTAGCTGTAAGACCCCCCACGAGAAGGCCAGACCCCCTCCCCGACCTTAACTACTACTTCCCCCAAGGCGACCTCAGACCCTCCTCCCACATAGGTGTGCTGGGGGGCCCTCTCCCAAATCGGTCTTCGGCCGACCCCATAGTTACACCGGAAATTTTAGTTGGGGGAGGGTAAACTTTGAAAACTTCGCGGTCGACTCGACGCCCAAACTCTAAAGGTGCATTCATAGTTCCAGACGCAACCAGACGCGCGTAGACGCGCGTCGACGCGCGTACGTAAGCGTCTGCGTGCGTTCGTGAGTATGAAAACGCTACAATTATTTTTAAACGGTTCAAACGGCATGTTACAATCAGAGGCGTCGACGCGCGTCTACGCACGTCGACGTGCATCTCTCTGCGTTCGCGACTATGAATGCACCTTAATGGAGAGGAACCCCCGAACCCCCCAAAATTCGGGCCTCAGGAAATCCAAAAAATGGTCTAAAAATGCAAAAATTTCTGTATTTTAACGCTTCTTTCGTCAATACAATACAATACAATTTATACCATTAATACTTCCCGAACTACGATTAAACTTCCCGAACCATTGAGAATCGACCTGAACCGGAAAAATGGAATGAAAAATGGGAACTTAACGAATTGAGAAGACTACTAAAAGGGGAAATCGTGGCTAGGGAATTAAGCAATAACAAGGACAGCCAAGAGCCACAACCAACTTCAACCGACACACATCTGAAGTTTAAGGGGGGCGCTTGCATTACCGGGAACGGTTCTCCTGAGTTTATTTTCCAACGAATCTATTTCAAACTTTCAGCATAGGCAGCTGGTGCTAAATGCTAACAATATGTAGAATTTGAATTATCCAGTGCTTGGCTTGCGACTTACACAAGAGGGATAAGCTGAAATTTTCAAAACACTGTCACTCATTAACGGCTGAATGAAATTAGCTCAAATTTGGCACAAATGCGTAAATGAACGTAACGCAGGGGCAATTTTTTCAGTTTTTCGATTTATGCAGTTTTGAGTATTTTATGAATATTTGAAAACTTTGAAAGTCAAAATCTCACGGATTATACTATTTAAACAAAAACTAAAAACATTGCCCCTGCGTACCCATCAAATAAACGTGCAAGCAAAATTTGAGCGAGTTTGGTCGCAGCATTTATGAGAAAATCAAAATGAAAAATTTCGCACTAATCACTTCAGTTTTTCGCAAATATTATGTTTTTAATAAGTCGCACAGTGTATTTCATAACATAATAAACAAATCCAACACAAAAGCAACGTGAAAAGCCCTGTAGAATTCATTTCCGAACGATTGGTTTTTACATTAGCATTCGCGTTGGGAATGGTAAACGCAACTTTGTCATATATTCAACCGCCTGTAACTTTTGATTGCAACCACGTACAGGAGAGATATCCACATCGTTGTAACGGGCTTTTTACGCTCTTTCATATAGTGCATTCCACGTTGTCGTTTGCAGGCTTAATAAAATTTCGAAAAGTTAAGCCATACCGGTAGCTAGCCATGCACGTGGTCTCCGTTATCGAAATTTTGTCAAAGGATGCCCCGCCAATCAACGTAGGTTTAGATGGGATTTCTTTAATATTGAGCTATCGGTCTAAGTTTAATATTTATAATCCCGATAATGCAAGCGCCCCCTTAAGAACGGATCCTTTCCGAGAGAGTCTAACGATAAAAGAAGCTTTCTGTATGAGTAGTACAGCTGGTGCATTGCAAACACATACTAGAAAAACACCCCACTGTATTTTCTGCAGCGGTCAGCATTTTTCAGATGAATGTAAGAAATATCCTGACGTCAACACTCGCAGAAAACGTATAAAGGATCGTTGCTTCATATGCTCACGGACAGGGAATCAGTCAGACTCTTGCCCACGACTGTTTCCGTGCTGTTACTGCCAAGAACAGCACCACCGAAGTCTATGCCCAAAGAAGCTTGGCGCCAGTAGCATTGCGAAGACCCTCACGACAACGGCTACTCATTCAAATCTTGGGGAATCTGAAGTAGTCCCTGCACTGGTCTCTCCTAACCAGAATGTCCACATGCAGACTGCAAAGGTTCAAGTTTGCTCTTTAGATGGAATGTTGGGAATCGAAATCCGACTGTTGCTAGCTACTGGAAGTCAGCGAACATACGTTACCAAGGAATTGCTACAACAGCTAAATCTCAAGGTTGAAGAACGTGAAGCCATTTGGGTGGGCACTTTTGGAGCTAAATCCATGAAGAAATGAATTTGCCTTTGGTGAAATTGAAACTACGATTAATGGATGGCTCCTATTTTGAACTAACGGCCAACGAAGTCCCTACGATAACTTGTCCTATACAGAGATTCCCACTACAAGGCAATGGAAATTAGGAAGAATACAAGAATTGGTGATCAGTTTTGATGGTAAGACAAGAGCTGCCATCGTTCAAACTCGTTTTGGAAAGACAATACAAAGACCGCTAAAACTTTTGTATCCCCTAGAAACAGGAAAGGTTCATTCCCAAAACGAGCAAGGTGACAACGGACCTAAAGGAAAGGAAAGAAGCCTGCCTGAGGTGCATGCAGATGGGGGTACGGCTATGCCTGGGCCTACTGACAGTCCCGAATCTGGTGGTGTTCCGGGTGGATCGGGAACGAAGGGGAAAGGGCCTGCTCAAGACAATGAAGCATCAACTTCAAGGATTGCCGATCCAGATAAAGTAAATTGTGCTCAGCGCCATAGCAGACGGAAGGCCGCTAAGAAAGCAAGAAAACAAATTCGGGATACTGCCGCTTGGGAATGTCGCGATGAACGCGATTTCAACCAAGAAAACTGAAACTTTGATAAAGTAGAAGAAGATTTGAACACATACAAAAAACCTGTAGTAACTTTCATTACGAAAACCTACTATATACGGTTTTCCACAAGTTTACAGAACAGTCGTTTGATATATCGATTTTGCCTTTTGACATTACATTTATTCTTTTAATCTACCTGCTTTGAAAGAAAATTGTCAGGAACGGCGGATAAAACATGTTAGGTTTTGGCACAATGAATATTTGGGAGGCTACTTCCATTTTACCGGTGTCAAAGTAATCGAATATCCGGTCGATTTTCGGTTCTGAACCTTGAAATTTGAGATTTCATGGGCTCTTGTCTCAGTATCCGGTTGGTCCGGAAGTCAAATTATTTCACTGAAATGTTATTTGGTTTATCCCTAACAAACCACAACCTCAATTTACTTCATATCTGCTGTAACTTTTGAATTATGGAGTTTTAAAAACGGTTAAAAAATAGCTTATATGGCATGCGACAAAGCTAAGCGTATAGGATCAAACCTCATGTCCGATTTAACAATTAGACAAAACAAGCAAAATCAGCCCACTTTTAAAACGCTATCATTCAAAAATTACAGCAGATATGAAGTAATTTGAGTTTGATGTTTGTTAGGGATAGACGAAATATTATTTCAATGAAATAATTAGACTTCCGGACCAACCGGATACTGAGATAATAGCCCATGAAATCTCAAATTTCAAAGCTCAGAACCGGAAATCGACCGGATATTCGATAACTTTGACACCGGTAAAATAAAAGTAGTCTCCCAAATATTTATTGTGCCAAAACCTAACATTTTTATCTGCGATTCCGAGCACCAGACCGGAAAAACCGATTTATCCGTTTTTTCGCACCAGATACGACCATAAATCATGCAATTTTGGTCCAAATTGGACAAAACTTCGTATATAGACTAATTTCGGCCCGCTGAGTCCAAAAATGCAATCAGCGAAACTGTACTACCTACCCACCTAGCTGTGCAGTTTTTGTGACCTAGATATCTGGTTACCGGACATGGACCAGATGTGATCGGATTTTCGGAGATGTCTTGGGCCAATGACTAATATACTAGAGTATGAATTAATTAGCATTGTCTTTCCGAATCTGAAGTGTTTTTATTGATTTGGCATCCGGTAACCGGATATAGACCGGATATGATGGTTTTACCGGATTCTCCTCCTCCTGAGGTTTCTAAAAATATATACTTTATATAGACTAGCTTCAAAGGTTACCTCAGGACAAGCGCTTACAGTTCGGTTCCAAAACTTTTTGGTCATAACTTTAGTTACGTTTACCACTCCCATCGCGAATGGCAATGTAAAAACCAATCGTTCGGAAATGAATTCTACAGCGCTTTTCATGATGCTTTTGTGTCGGATTTGTTCATTATTTTATGAAATACACTGTGCGACTTATTAAAAGCATAATATTTGAGCAAAACTGAAGTGATTATTGCGAAATATTTCATTTTGATTCTCATAAATGCTGCGATCAAACTCGCTCAAATGTTGCATGCACATTAATTTGACGGGTATGCTGGGGCATTTTCTAGTTCCTGTTTAAATCGTATATTCCGTGAGATATTGATTTCAAAGTTTTAGAGCATTCATAAACTACTCAAAACTGCATAAATCGAAAATCTGAAAAAAATTGCCCCTGCGTTAGGTTTATTTACGCATTTGTGCCAAATTTGAGCTAATACCATTCAGCAGTTAATGAGTGACACCGTTTTGAAAATTTCAGCTTTTCCCACTTGTGTCTAAGCACTGGATTATTCAAATTCTATATTTTGCTAGCATTCAACACCAGCTACCTCTGCTAAAGGTTTGAAAGAGACTCGTTGGAAAATAAACTCAGGAGAACCGTTCCCGGTAATGCAAGCGCCCCCTTAAAATGCGCTGTCTGTGGTAAAAATGATCCAGGGATCTACGTTTTTCGCCTTTTGACGGAGAAAGTCTACCACTTTTTCTGTCGATCTGGTAGTCTCTGCATCCCGACCTTACCTCTACCAAGAGTACATAATAGAATAAGAGTAAGAAACTCTTACGCTACTATGTGTTATGTTATGTTATGTTATGCTCGGGTCGTTAACTCGGGACCCCCTCCGAGAGTTTAGCACTAATTACTTGCTTTCATACAAACGCGTGTCTGCTCGCTGATTCGCTAATTAGCTTAGACTTACAGTAGGCATTTTATTAGTAATTTTTAATTAATTAATTATAACTTTAATTAGGTTAACGTAATTAAAAACTAATTCGACAACTGTGTAGCATTTTTCTGCTAAAAAATAAACCAAAACAAAAACTCGTAGGAATGTAGTGTGCTACAATTTTTATGTCATTAGAAAGAGCAGAAAAATGCTACAAAGTTGTCGAATTAGTTTTTTAATTACGTTAATTTAATTAAAGTTATAATTAATTAATTAAAAATTCTAATAAAATACTTACTGTAAGCCTAAGCTAATTAGCGAATCGTTAGCCGCGTTTATATGAAAGCACGTAATTAGTGCTAAGTCGGACCCACCCCGAAATTCTCGGAGGGGGTCCCTAGTTAACGACCCGAGCATGTCAAGCATGTTTAACACATAGTAACGTAAGAGTTTCCTACTTTCATTCTATTATGTGCTCTTGCCTCTGCCTTATTCTATGCGTACTGCGTACTGCCATTACGCCACAGCACTATCAGCTGAACTTACATGTACTAGGCTTAGCAATCCTTCCTGTGCCTGCTTCCCTTCCCTTACAAACCGTGAAAACTGTTTGCGATTTAGTTAATATTATTAGGCAAATTGTTGTAGCTGACTGATCAGTTGATCCATGGATCAAGTCTGCCCTAATTACCGTAATTCTTAAATTGCCTGAATTGATTCTTCTCTCCCCACCCTTGCATGTGTCAGCAAAATACAATTTTATTAGCCAAGTCTGAACACTTTCACTTTAGCTTCAATATAGTCAATGGCATAGAGATAGCCTTCTCCAACTGCTATGTCGGACCAGAGTGAGTTTTGATTATCACCTACCGATTCCATATAATTTCCTTCCTTATCATAAATGTCAACAACTCCCATCCCCCGTCGAACCACCAGCATTCTTTCCTGCTCATCCACATCGATTCCAACGGCATACGAGATACCGGGCGGGGGCAGTATTTTAAATAGAAGATCTCCCTGAAGTGTGAAACCATAGACAGCCTCCTGGCAGCTGACGAAAACAGAGTTTCCGTTGGCTGCCAGAAAGTTACAATCACCCTCTTCCTTGCCAGGAATAGGGACTGTTTCCACTAGATTTAGGTCCGAGTCATAAAGATAAACCTTTTCATGAGATCTGGATAGCACTATGATTTGATCTTCCGCCGTTGAGGTTATCCCTTTCGTCTGATAGGATAAATGGATCTGGCTTTCCAGCAGACCGCGGGAGTCCAGTTTCGACAGGACCTGCTGTCGACCCTGGGCCACCACAATGGCGCCGGTGGACAGGACGGTAATATCGTAAATGGTACAGCCGGGACACTGGTACTCTTCCAGCGTTATCATGTCGGGAGTACTTAGGATATTGATTTTCCCAGTCTGATAGGAGGGTACATAGAGGTAGCCTTCGCGTAGCGCTATGCCCACAACCTTGCCGTAGCCCTCTAACACACGCTCATGGGTTCCCTGGCTTTCTTGGGTTTCCGCAACTTCATTAGCATCATCCTCTTGTAAAAATGCGGCTCCGAGGGAAAGCTGGGTTGTCGTAGAAGTTGGGACAGCAGTCGAGGTTGTGTCGTTACTGGGATAGTGTGACAGAGTCAAATTGGCGGGAAAAGTGAACTCGGTTGTTGTATGGTTACCACTGTTGGTGGTTGATGAATCCTGACGTGACAGGAATAGATGAGCGAATTCAGCTAAAACAAAATATGCAAAACAAAATTGGTAGGATCAAGTGTTAGCGCATAGATATTTTCAACGTAGAAAAGTTGAAATCTGTACGAGAAGCATCCCCCCCGATGAGGTTCCATCATCAGAGGGGACGCTCACCGCCCCTCCGAATCTTCTTTTTCTATTTTTGGATAAAAACCGAAAAAAGTCCGATTTTCGGGAGGCCCTGACCGCCGGTTATCCCCCTCCCCAAAATCCGCGACTGTTGAAACCATTTTTGTTTCCAATTTCTGATTGGTTTCCCTATTTTAGTGTAGGTTAATAGTACAAAGGTGAATACCACCGACTTACTAGGCACTTTTCTTTAATTCGTCCATTTCTGATTTCAATCCTTCACGGACGCCAGAAAGAAAGAAAATTAAGAAATCTTTATTTTGTTTTCTAGGTTTCGCAGTCTGCTACTTGTTTACAGCTCAAACCAAAACCTTTATATTAGGTGTGATCGAGTTCAAGTTTAAGAGGCGAGGAGTGTTTTGGGGCGTCAAACGCGTGCGATGTCGCTCAGCTTCTGCCTTCATAGTCCGGCTCGGCTATATTGTTTTAGAGAGTCGTAAAATTTATTCCAGAGTTATTTGGGCTGTTTTATAAGAGCAGTTCAAAGTGGAGCTCGTGCTAGGAGCGAGCAACCTAACTTAACTTCTTTTAGAATTTTTCAAACGCCAGATACAATACCTAGCATAAGTCCTTCCCATAAATCTTGCCATGAATGGTCTGAGTGTGCAGAGAAAATGCAATCGTAATAATTAGAGACCCGATGATTTTTTGCAATTTCTTTCCAACGATAAAACTAGACCTTTTTAAAAATTCGAAACGCCGGGGTACACTCTTTCTGATATCAAGGTAGACCCCCACAACCAGATCAGATCAGGAGAAATGCATGTTACAGTTGTATCCAAATTTGTAAGTTATTGCGGACGTATGGAAACTGAAAAGGTACGGCTAATCCACTATTAATACTGATATAGTTACTCGGCTGTCACTGCGGTTATCGCAGGAGCACAGGCTAATAATAATAGATTAATGGGGCTACTTGAGTCAAAACACACCGATTTTGCTCAAATTGTGCTCTACACAATCCATTGGAATTTGAGATGAGTTTTGAGATGAGGATTAAAAAAGCTACAGTCATTCAAACTACCAATCTTATTGAAAATGGCCCAAAATTGATATTTTACTTCCGGCAACAATAACTTACACAAATCAAAACCGTTCGAAACGTTGTATAGTTCAGTTTGTAGCTACAATATCTAAAAACTGTCGCAGAGCTTTTTCAAAATTCGGTTAGTAGCGTTGGTAGTAATCGTTTCAAAGAGAGAGAGGCCTCAGAGACAGATATTGATAAATCACGAAGATACGGTTTTTGACCGATAACTTGAAACAGCTACAAAATGAACGTTTGTGCTAAGATGAAAAGTTGTTTAGATTGCAGTTGAAAGATATTATGTGCATATTTGTAAAGTTCGAAAAATTTCGAAAAATTTCACATTTTGACTAATGTTTAGGGTTGCCTCACAGAAACGATTGCTTCAAAAGTTAGAGGCCGAATTCTGAAAAAAAGTTCTTCGACAAGTTTTAGATTTATACTTAGCTACAAAATGAACTATTAAACGTTTCGAACGGTTTTGATTTCAGTAAGTTATCGTTGCCAGAACTGAAAAAGCTTTCAGCCAATTTCCTATTTTATGCCATTTTCAATAGGAATTGGAAACTTTGAATTACTATAACATTTCTATTTCTGGACGAAATCCATCTCAAATTTCAATATATTGCGTAGGGTCCTAGGGAGTATCAATGGGCACAATTAAGCGAAATCGGTGGGGGTCAAATGTTTGACCCAAGTAAGTAGTCTCCCCCTTTCATGCAGGTACAGGTATGCACAGCTGGTGTACATATGTAGAATGGAAAGGTTTTTAAAACTATTTAAAGATAAAGGAGCTCTTGCTTCGACTGGATCAGTGACCACATGCTGGTACAAAGGTTAAAGATGTTCTGGGATCAAATTCATGAAAACTTTAAAGTTGTACGCACATATAAGCAGGCAATTCCCCATGAGATTCCCCGAGACGAGGCCAAAGACTGGAGGCGTCAAGCACCGAGTACTATAAACAGTGCACAGCAGAGAGGCAGGAGATGCTATAAGAATTATTCGGGATTGAATAAAAGGGATTGGCCCCGGAAGGGGATCAAACTACCGCCCATACACTCTGCAATCAGTCGTGCTTGCCACTGCACCAGAGTCATCAGCTGACAGAATGAAGAGCTTAAATCGCCACAATATCTGGCTTTTCAACTTTTCCTGCGCCCAAGAGCAGATAATAATAGGAAGGAAGAGTAAGGCACCGTACCATTGCAAGGGTAATTGACTAGTCAGATGCTCGGCACATTTAGGCCGAAATCTTTGCAGGGAGGGGGGGGTCACGGTTTTTTTATCCATACGCCCCACTCCAGTTGGATGTGCACTAGTGATGTGGATCGGATCGATAAAATCGATCCGATCCGCGATCCGGAGGCCGGATCGGATCGGATCGGATCGGTAGGCCCGTCGGATCGGCTTGGATCGAATCGCTTGAACCAGTCGGATCGGCGATCCGGCTAGATTTCAGTCATCATATAAATTACAACCTCACTGTAGCGCTTCTACCAGGGCTGGCGGATCAGGAAGAAACCAAGGACAAGCCCAAGACGGGAGGCGTCAGGCACCCTTGTACCCACGAAACCAGGACCTAGAAGAGAGAAGGGAAGAGGGAGGTTCAGCTTTTCACTCACCATTGAAAGTAAAGAATTGGTCCCGCCGGGGATCGAACCACGGCCCTTCTGCTCTAGAGTCAGACATGCTAAACCACTACACCACGGGACCATCAGCTGAACTCCCATTGCAGGCTTATCAATCTTTCCTATGCCTGCTTCCCTTACATCTCCCCCGGGTTTCTTTAAGACGCGTCCCGCGGCTTACTCAACTCGGAATCGAACCGAGAGCGCATCCAGCGCAGGGCATTCTGAGCCCAAGGGATCCGTGCTCCCCCGACACACGTTCCAGACCCCTTTAGATCCAACCAACCAGAAGCAACTACTGGGGGACCGGAGACAGGAGTCCAATCCGGGTCCTGAGGCAGCCTCGCCACATGTAGCGCTTCTACCAGGGCTGGCGGATCAGGAAGAAACCAAGGACAAGCCCAAGACGGGAGGCGTCAGGCACCCTTGTACCCACGAAACCAGGACCTAGAAGAGAGAAGGGAAGAGGGAGGTTCAGCTTTTCACTCACCATTGAAAGTAAAGAATTGGTCCCGCCGGGGATCGAACCGCGGCCCTTCTGCTCTAGAGTCAGACATGCTAAACCACTACACCACGGGACCATCAGCTGAACTCCCATTGCAGGCTTATCAATCTTTCCTATGCCTGCTTCCCTTACATCACCATACTCAGTCAGAATTATCACCAAAAACGACTTCAATTGATGCGCAAACGTTTCCTTTTCCTATTTTCCTTCTACAACTTTTGCTGCTTCAAGTTTTTAGTTTCTCAGGGAGAATATAAGCTGTGTAGATTCGCACTTAGTGAACAGTAACTTCAAGTTACTAACTTGTTTAATACTTGCGTACAGCACATTATATGCGATGGCATCTATACATGAAAAAAACATGATCTGGACCAATTTCATAAAATCTTGCAAGTTTGCACTTGAATGTTTTGCTTTGAAAGTACTTGCACATGAATTGCAAGCTCAAGTTGTCAGTGTTTCATGAAGGTTTTCCTTCCTTCGACTTACGCAAATTAGCTGAGCAAGTTTGATGGAGTTGAGAACTGTAAACGCAAGTTCAAGTTCAAGTTAATTGAGTTTTCAAAAAGTAGCAAAAATGTTTAAAATACCTCCCAACCCAAAATATGAAACGGATTGTTGAAATTTATGCTCTATTTAGACTTAAGATGCCATTCAGGCTTCAGTTTCAGTCTAGGAGTAGTGCCAGCCCCAGTAATTTAGAACTTTGACTATTGGGGATGGGGGATGGGCTAACACCGAATAATTGCCTTTACAATTACCCGAGGCGTTTACCAAGGCTGGAGATTTGTCCATCACCGACTATGTGATGAACGCACCTCGGCAGCTCCACCCGAAGGCGGCCGCCCCTTAACTCTCGGACAATTAGCTGACATGGAAGGGAAGGGGGGTTTGCTATTTTCCGACGTCGGCTGGTACCAGAAGCATACAGTGAAAAGCAAGCATGCTGGTCCAGTGGACCATAGGAAGCGAAGCGAAACAACAGTACAATAACAGTACAGAAACATTAATGACGTTCATTTTTCTTGGATGGAATCTATGGGATTAAGAATGGCAAGGTAAGGGTCACGGTTAACGCTGTAAACCATGTGTTTATATGCGTTTGAACAAAAACGCATCCGTTTGGCTAATCGCCTGCCTTAAGCCAAAATGACGTGTTTAAAGTGACCCCGAGATCCGAGATCTCGGCAGTGGGCACAGCTTAGCGTTGTCAGCGTGGGTTTATACGCGATTTGGCTGCTTAGTACTGCTGTTGAAATGCCCTGATAATTGTGACGGTAGCTAACTAGCCAATCAAATGCATTAGTTCAATCGCATATAAACAAGCGCTGAACAACGCTAAACTGAGCCCCCTCCCGGAGATTTCTGGGGTCACCTCATACAAGTAATTTTGGCATAAGACAGGCGATTAGCCAATTTAGTTCAAACGCTTAAAACACATGGCTAACAGTGTTAACATGTAAACACATGGTTTTTAGCTTTAATGTGTCGAGCATCTGTCAGGCTAATTATACTAGGAAGGGTACGGACAGAGCTGCAGTACTGCACGCTTCCTATTATCAAGAGTACTATTATCAAGAGTACTTAATTATAAGAGTATGCCACTAGGCAAGCTCTATGTTATCAAACCAAAAACTATGCTCTGCACGCTAACGTCCCACCCCCCCCCCCCCCGCAAATCAGACCCTA